>VYZT01011960.1:15615-25686 GCA_013400735.1 Pomatostomus ruficeps
TTTTTTATTCCTGAGACATCTGGGTTTTTTCTTAGATGCCTGAAGTCTGGAAGGAAAGGTTCGAGTGGATGAAGCAGAGCATGAAAGGCTCCGTGTCTGAAAGGATTCTTCATCTCCCAGGCAAAAAAAAAAAACCAGCAAAGGAGCAGAACAACAGCAGGAACCTTTTCCCCCACCTGAATCCCAGGGAAACACCTCAGCTCAGGCAGAGGGTGCAGGAGACACCAGCATTTCCAGCCTGGGCATCTCAAAACTTCCGAAATATTGTGAATTCAAAACCAGCTGGGCAGCAATTGTGCAAACAAATGGGGCAGAGTCTGTTCAAAACCAGCAATTGTTCAAACACACAGGGCAGAGTCTGTAGCTCAGCTGCCACCCAGCCGTGGCTCTCTGCACTCCGGGCTGGGTCCCTGGAGCTGGGTCAGTGCTGGGATGGGGCTCTGGAGCTGGGATTTGGGGGTTTCAATCCCCAGTTTAGAGGAGCTGCTAAGGAAAGATGGGAAATTTGGAAAATTTGTCCGGTGCTGAATGGGAAACATCAACAGGCAGCAGAGAAAGTCCCGGGAAGGGACTCCTGCCAGGAGTTCCCCGAGTCCCAGGGGTCAGAAAAAGATGAAAATGCTGAGGTAGGAGTTGGTCCAAGCCCCAAAAACTCCCCCAGAGGAGGAGCAGGGCAGGGCTGCTGACGATGCCGGGGTGAAGCCACGCTGGGCAGCCTCTCCCCAGCCAGCACGGGCAGGAATATTCCCTGCAGACAGACACAGGTGCCACCAGGGGCTGGGGACATGGGACATCAGCTCAATTCAGTGACAAATGAGTGACTGGGCAGCCTCTCCTCAGCCAGCATGGATGGGGATATTCCCTGCAGACAGTGCCACCACAGGCTTGGGGACATGGGACATCAACCCAATTTGGTGACAACTGAATGACTGGGCAGCTTCTCCCCAGCCAGCACGGGCAGGAAAATCCCCTGCAGACAGACACAGGTGCCACCACGGGCTGGGGACATGGGACATCAGCTCAATTCAGTGACAAATGAGTGACCAGGCAGCCTCTCCTCAGCCAGCACGGGCAGGGAAATTCCACATAGACAGACACAGGTGCCACCACGGGCTTGGGGACATGGGATATCAGCCCAATTTGGTGACAAATGAGTGACCGGGCAGCCTCTCCTCGGCCAGCACGGGCAGGGAAATTCTGCACAGACAGCAGCAGGTGCCACCAGGGGCTGGGGACATGGGACATCAACCCAATTCAGTGACAACTGAGTGACCACGCAGCTTCTCCTCAGCCAGCATGGGCAGGAAAATCCCCTGCAGACAGACACAGGTGTCACCAGGGGCTGGGGACATGGGATATCAGCCCAATTTGGTGACGGCTGATCAGTCCCCAATCCCTGGGTGTCCTTCACCCACCCCCTGCCCCGAGCAGCTCCCACCCCGCTTCAGCCACTGCCCCCCAGCTCCTCCCAGCACCACCCCAGCCCGAGCAGCCACTTCCCACCGGGATCTGCCGGGTCTTGCCCGGCTCTTTTTTCCTCCCTGGAACACAATCCCCGCAGGGCAGGCTCTGCTTGGCTCTCTGGCGCTTGACCTGCTCCTCCTCGGGTGTTTGCTGTTCCGAGGCCTCGGTGAACTTCACTGAGCTCGTTCCTTGCTCTCCTGTGATTAATGGTGCTCCGATCAATCACCTCGGCCTGCGTTCAGCAGGGAGGAATGAGCAGTCACGGAAAAATTCAGCCAAGTGCTTCAAAACATCTCAAAAAGGCCAGATCCTCGTAGGATCAGAAATTCTGGATATTGGCTTTTTCACCTTTAACTCCAAGAATCAGTTTACTCCTGGATTTTTTTCCAGTTTACACCTGGAAGTTGAAAGTTTGGGGCAGGGGGAATTATCAGCAATTGGGGGTGAAAGAGGGTCTGTGCAGAGCTCAAAGCAAGGCCTTAATGCAAATGCTGCTTCAATTTATTGATATAATTAACGATGGTGGCAAATTTTTGTTAATTGAGATGAGTTCTGCACAACTCAAAGCAGAAATAAGAGGAAGTCTGTGCAGTGAGGGAGGAAGGGAGGGCACTCTCACAGCCGGACTGGTCATGGTGGGGCAAGGGAAGCCCTAAATCCCAGCAGGAGGCAGCCAGGAAGAGCTTCTCCCAGTCCTGCCTCAGGAATCTGCTCCAAAATCTTATTAATGACTGATGGGATTTCTGTACCTGCCTCCCACGCCGCGCTCTGAACCTACAAATAACAGGATTTGTGTGCTGCCCTCCCACACTGCTGCCCCCAGCCTCCAGCAGGGAATAAACCCAACCTCGGTGTGGGACTGGGAGCAGGCAGGGGAGAGCTCCCATCGCAGCTGGATCAGCGCCAGGGATGGAGAGGGTGGGAGTGGGCCCGGAGCCAGAGGAACAGGAGAGGTTTCGGACAAGTTGGAGGGGAAGAGTGATGGCAGGAAAAGAGCTGCCCATCCCTGAGTGCCCGTGAGTGGGAGCGAGGGCTGCTGGGGCTGAGCCAGGGGGTCAGGGAGGGCTCTGAGCTCTGGAACCCTGGGCTGCTGCTGGAGATTCCCAGCTCCGGGGTGAGACCCATCCAGGGGCAGGGAGGATGATGCCTTAAGATTCAGCTTTTCTATTTTTCAGCCCCTGCCCTGCTTCAGTGGAACTCTCACACTCCCCACGGGCTGGGAGCTCCTGTTCTCCCATCCTGCTCAGACACAACAAATCCTCTCCAGGCTGCACTCAAGGACACCTCGTTGGCCCAGGCCCCCAAAGATGGAAACGGAGCCTCTAAAAGGGGGGACAGACTTGGGCTCAATTCCATCATCCCCTGGAATTGTCATTGGAGAATGAACCCTGATCTGGGAATGGATCCAAACTGATCCAAGTGGAGCAAACTCGTGCCCCGGGGTCCAGCTTGGGCGTGGTCTTGGCCAGACTCTGGTGCCCCCAGGATGTGTCCTGCAAAGGCCTTTCAGTAAATATCTGCTTTATTCTTCTACTCTGTCACCGCTGTCCCAGGCAGCTTCTTCAGGCATCAGGGGGAGGAAAAGGGGTGGGGAGGGCGCTCCCCAAAGCCCAGATCCCATGGGATGGGCGCTGCCTGACCCTGGACAGAGAAAATCCATTTTTTCCTGGGACATCCCATGTGCAGCTCCATCCAACCCCAGGATTTGGGGCAGATCCCCACCAGGTGGGTGCCACATTCCCACTGATTTTCTTGTCAAACCTTGGGGCAGAGGCACACGGGGTGTCCAGGGGTCTCAGCACATCAGGAACAGCTCCAGGATTCATTTTCCATCTGACAGCAGCAGGGAGGGGGACTGGGAATTCTCTGCTTTGAGATCCTCGCTGCAAAGAAATCCCCTGCCCCAAAAAACCCCAAAAACAACCAGTCCTAAACCTGCCTGCACCCAGGTTCCTCTGCTGAGGTGGAACTTGCCTCGCTCACTTCCTACAAAACCGTTCTGAGCTTTCTCTCAACGTGCTTTTTAATATCAGCCTTGTTATTTTTTGATTTCTTTTTGGTAGCTATTAAAATACCCAAACAGCTTTTAAAAGTTTCTCCGGGGACTTGCCCTTCCAACTCATTTATCTTCATTTCGGAGATGGAGACAAACTTCTTATTTATGTTTCAAAGATGACATGACATCAAAGAGCTTGAATATTAAACGCCTTAATTGCAGATGAAGGCTGATAAAACGAGATCACCTCTGGAGTTTTATTAAACAGGAATTGCAGCTACATTCACAGAGGTTCGGGGCTGCACCAAGCTAACCCCAAGCAGCAAAAGATTATTTTTGGAGAGGGAGAATAACATTTTTCTCGCTTGTACAACTCCAGAGTACAACTGCAAATTGCTGCCTACAAAACCAACAGCTCTTCCACCGCCCTGAAATTACCCATCACACACTGACCAGGCTGCTGTTCTTGCTGAGCTCGGGGTGGTTTTGTGAGTTTAAGGAGATTTTTGCCACAGCCAGAGTGTCCCAGGCAGGACCCAGAGCTGTATTTCCTCTGGGCAGGTTAAGAACAAACCTTTATCTGCTTTTCTCTGACCTTTATTTCACCCTCACTCAGTGGCTGCTCCCATTTTGATGGAATTTTCGCTGCTGGAATTGCAGGGGGACACCAGGGGAAAAACGGGTGCCAGCTCCTGGGACTGCAAACTGGGATTTTCAGTGGAGGGAACACCACGAGGGAACTTTGCACAAAACCTTTGTGATTTTCCTCAGTTGTGTGGGAGTCATTAAATAATCTAGGAAGTCATTCCCATCTAGGACAAAACTTTCTGCCAGGAGAGGACTGAGGGGAATCATGTTTGGGGTGGGATTTGGGGTTTTTAAGCCCCAGAGCACCCCTGAGTAATTAGCAAAATCTGTCAATATTCACATTACACTGGATTCACCATTTGGGGTTTGTTTTATCCATGGGATTCTCCTCGGGGCAGCCGGTCCGGGTGTTTAAGAGGCTTTGATTATGTGCAAATCACTCTTTTACAGCAAAAGCCCTCAGAAAAGCTCCCCGAGTCATTTCCACCCCGAAGCCGGAGATTTCCAAGGATCCCGTCCAAGGATCCAGCTCTGTCCCTGCCCTTCCCAGTGCAGGGTAAATTATAATTGTGCTCCTTTTAACTTAATGAAGTTTGGCAGAGGGAGGCTTCAGAATAATCTCATTTTTCAGGGAGTTCAGCCTCAGGTGTGCCCGGGTCTGTCAGGGGTGGGAGAGCGAATGTCCCACGGCACGTGCGACAGAAATCCAGGACAAGGAAAACTTTCAAACTGCTGAGGATCATGAAGGACGTGGGTGGGAGGGCTTGGACCAAAAAACAAACAAACAAACAAACAAAAAACAACCCCAAACCAAAAATCAAACCCAAAGAAAAAAACACACCAAAAAAACCCAAAAAAAACCACCCCAAAAAACCCAAAAAACCCCCAAAAAACCCCAAAAAACCCCAAAAAACAAAACAAAACAAAAACAAACAAACAAACGAAATAACAAAACTGTTTTCTAATAATTTGGGTTCTCTCCTTTGCAGCTGGGACCCCAAGGATTGGGCTCAGTCCTGCTGAAATGGGGTCCAGAGAACGGAACAGAGCTGGAGAAGGGTCTGGAGCAGCTGAAGGGTGCCAGGGGAGGTTTAGGTTGGATATTCCCAACAATTCCTGCCTGGCAATGGTTTAAAGCCCCAGAAAGGGCTGCCCAGGGCAGGGGCGGAGCTGCCATCCCTGCAGGGATCAAAAGCAGCGCAGTTGTGGCACTCGGGGACAGTTCGGGGTGGGGTTGGCAGGTTGGACCCGGTGACTTTAAGGGGTTTTTTCCAACCGAAATGATTCCCTAATTCTGTGCCCCTGGAAAAAGGTTGAAAGCCCCAAAGCCCCGATTAGAGAGGCAGGAACAGATGGCTGGAACAGCCCAGTGATCATCAGCGTTTTGAGATTGGAAAATTTCGTTTTGTTTTCCCTGCTTTTGGCTGAGGTCGGGAGCTGAAGTTCTCCTGACCTTTCCTGACGCCCGATGTGCATTTCCCTGCTCTGTTCGAATTGTCCCAAGCAGCCAAACCACTGAGGAGGTTTTTCCTGTCCTTGCTCTTTCATTCTGCACTTCACACGGTAGCAAGAGCACTTCAGCGCGGAGCCGGGATGTGAGGCTCCGTTTTAACTTGCTGGTGACTAATTTTAACCACATTTCATGATAACAATTACTTTCAGCACACATTATCCCGCAGTTATGAGCTTAACGAGTTGCTAGCCATTCCTTCTATTTTAAGGCAGCTATGAAGTCACCTTTCATTGATATTATTTTTTTTTCTTCTTCTTCAAAACGCGGAGACGTTTGGGAAGATGACTGAATCCCCGAGCGAGCAGCTCCGGGAATGCTGGGTGAGTTATCCCAAAAACAACATCCAGAGCTGACAGCCACGAGGGTGTTTTCCTGCTGGGAAGGATCAGGGAAAGTGGAGCTATTTCTCCACACACAGCAGCGTTTTTGGATAGAGCTGGATGGTGCAAATTGAAAATCTGCCTGGGCACAGCCGTGAAAACACTCTGGGACCTTCCAAACAACTGAGCCAAGTCCTGGCTGGCTCAGCCACACTCCAGCTCGTTTTCTTTCCTTTATTCCCAGAGGATTTAATGTCCTGAATGTTTAAAAATTCCTTTGCCTTGCAGTCCCCTCCCCTCGGTGAAGGAGATGGGGATGGGGACCCGGGGACCGGTGCTGCCGTGCCCAGGGGGCCCGGAGCTGGTGCCAGCTCCTCTCTGCTGTGCCTGCATCTCGCAGGGACAGGCAGTGGCAGATCCCGGGAATGGCCACTGCCCCTGGCACATCCCACCACCGCCATTCCCGAGTAATCCCGTTCCAATGGCAATTTGCATAATTGCCTCCTGTTTTCTGATCTCCTGCAGTTCCTTTCAGGTGAAGCCTTGTTGTCTCCTCACCCAAGGTGGTTGCTTAATGCTGCAACTTGCTCAGGAACGGCAGCAGCCTCGCCCCCCGAGCCAGCTGCGCTTCCAGGGCTGGGGACACGTGTGCCAGGACGCTGGAAAGGAAGGAATTTTGGAAGGAAAGCACGGCAGACTTGCTGTCAGCATGCACGGCAATAAATCAGGGCCGACACCTCCTCCCCACAGCTCCCAGAGCGGGGCGGGGGTGCCCGGGCTCCTGAGGGAGCTCGGATTTTCCTGCCTTTGGAAGGGGTGGAAGTGACAGCCAGGGTATCAGAGCGGCCTCTGGATCTCAGAGCAGCCTCTGGATTTCAGAGCAGCCTCTGGATTTCAGAGCAGATTTCAGTGCCGGCTCTGGGTTTCAGTGCAGCCTCTGGATTTAGGTTCAGGCTCAAGATTTTAGAGTAGCCTCTGGATTTCAGAGCAACCTCTGGATTTCAGAGAAACGTCTGAATTTCAGAGCTCTGGATATCAGTCACGCTCTGGATTTCACTGCCAGCTCTGAATTTCAGACCAGGCTCACGATTTCAGTCCCTGCTCTGAATTTGAGTCCAGGCTCTGGATTTCAGAGCAGCCTCTGGAATTCAGTGCCGGTTCTGGGTTTCACTGCAGCCTCTGGATTTCAGTGCTGGCTCTGGATTTCAATTCATGCTCTGGATTTCAGAGCAAGCTCTGGATTTCAGTGCTGACTCTCGATTTCACCACAGCCTCTGGATTTAAATCTATGCTCTGGATTTCAGTCCAGGCTCTGACACGTGCCTGGGAGGGCAGCAGGAGCTCAGGGAGCCTTGATTTTGTGTTAAAAATCTGAAAACATAGGGGTGTCTGCCCAAGGTGGGATCACACCCCTTGGGCACTGCCAGCCTGGCTGGGCAGGGAGCAGGAGAAGGGGTGGAGCTGAGCTGACCCAGTGCTGTCAGTGGCACCCCCAAAATGCCACACGGGGTCCATTTCAGGGCCGTTCTGGCTGCAGTTCCCTGCACCAAGCAGGCTCCTTGGTGATGGAGATGGAATCCGGTGTTTCTGCCCGCTGAGCTGGCATCGGCTGGCTCTGATTTCAGCTGGCACGAGCTGACGGCGCAGGGCTGAGCAGCCTGGGCAGAAAAGGGGAGCGGGGCAATGTCACCTCTCTGTGCTGGCACCTGCAGAGCAAACGTGGCAGAGAAAAGGGGCAGCAAATTCTTGTGCCCCTTTCCCGGCTGCCTGGCACCGTCCTCTCCCTCCAGGGGTTTGCAGCGAGGCCGGAGCTTCACCTTCAGCAGCTGCTGACCAAATCTGCTCCCAGAGCAGCACGAGCAAAGACACTTTCCATGTGTCGCTCTGGGAAAACGCACAGGAGGCAAATCTGTGAATATAAAGAATTTTAAAATGATGCCCTTCATTTCTAGAAAGCACAAAAAATACCCGTGAGGGTAAAACAATCAGTTGTGTGCAGGTTTTCTGCTTGGCTCTCATCCACCTTGCGCTCCACCTGGCTGTGCTGTTGACCACGAAGCCCCAGCCTGAGATGATCTGGAAAACAGGAAATGATTTGTGACTGACGCCACCTCCACGGGCTGAGTCAGAAACCTTGGCGACAAGGGAAAAAGGAATAGGGAAAAGAAAAAAAAATAATAGACAAAAAAAGAAGAGTTTCCTGGGGCAGAGAAAGGAAAGAAAGGAAATTAATTTCTCTTTAAAGTCTCATGTGAGGCTGTTCAGTGTCACAGACAGGTGTCCCACGGCTGCCACAAGAAGCCACAAATGACATTTGGAGCTGCTTGATTATCTACTGCTTCTGGTTCAGCTCATTTGACTAATTAACACGCAACTAGCACCTCAACGTGTTGATTTCAGCCTCCTTCAGAACGTGTTCCTGCAGCAGGAGGGTTTGTGCCAGGCTTTATTTACCCAAGATCCCTCCAGGAGGGGAAAAAAAAAGAAAACAAAAATAAAGGAAACAAACTCTCTTTCAAGTCCTGCTTGCTCAAGTTTGGATTCAGATTTAAGTTTGCTTCTCTAGCCTCGCAACTCTCTTTATTTTCATTTTTTTGCAAGAAATGCAAAATAGAGAGCAAAGCTTTCTCTTTTCCATGAGGGGAGACTGATCAATTCCCTTTCTCTGGTCCCCCACTCTGGTTTTTACCCAGCCACCTGAATGATGGGACAAACTCAGTGACATTTTTGGGGGAGGGAGGGACACAGAGCCCTTGGCTGGGTGAACTGGGAAGATCGGGTGCTGCAGCTCTGGGTCACCAAGGGCAAACCCCTGTTTTGAAATGTAATCCCCCAGCATCTCAGCTGCCTCTTGGCATCTCTGAAATCCCCTCCCCAGCAAGGTTTTCACCCCTAGTGAGGTTTTTATCCCCGTTTGTAGCTCTGTCATCTGCTGCATCTCCCGAGGGAGGTACAAACTTATTTATTGGCGGAGTGCAGCGACTTTTCTGTGCTGCTGAAACCTCCTGGCTCTGAAATCCCCCGGACTGAGGGGAGCTCCCTCCCCGGGTCTCCCAGGTTCCTGGCACAGCTCTGCCAAGGATTTGGTGTGACTCAAACCAAGTAATTAACTCCTCAGCGCAGGGCACAGAGCTCCTGCCGAGGGGGAGTCCAAAGTGCTTTAAAATACAGAGAAACGCAGAGAGCTCTGGGGTTTGGTGATCTCAGAGGCTGCAAAGGCACATCTGACATTTGGGATTTCAGCCGGCAGGAATCCCTGCTCACACTCGCCCGTGGAGTTGCTGCACACACAAGAATTTGGGAATTGGAAGGGTGAATTGCTCTTGGGCTTGCACAAATGAAATGCTCACGGTTTAACGGAGTCCAACAGGGCCGTGTTTCATAGCTCCTGAAATGAATTTGAATTTTTTCAGAGCAACCTCTGGATTTCAGTGCCAGCTCTGGATTTCAGAGGAGAATCTGGATTTCAGTGAAGGCTCTGGATTTCAGTCCCTGCTCTGGATTTCAGAGAAGATTCTGGTTTTCAGAGCAACCTCTGGATTTCAGTTCCAGCTCTGGATTTCAGTCCCTGCTCTGGATTTCAGTGCTGGCTCTGGATTTCAGTCCCTGCTCTGGATTTCAGAGCAGAATCTGGATTTCTGTGCCGGCTGAGGATTTCAGAGCAGGTTTAGGATTTCAGAGCAGCCTCTGGATTTCAGGGCCAGCTCTGGATTTCAGTCCCTGCTCTGGATTTCAGAGAAGATTCTGGATTTCAGTGCAAGCTCAGGATTTCTGTGCAAGCTCAGGATTTCAGTCCATGCTCTGGATTTCTCTGCAGGCTCAGGATTCCAGTGCAGGCCCAGGATTTCTGTGCAGGCTCAGGATTTCAGTCCATGCTCTGGATTTCTCTGCAGGCTCAGGATTCCAGTGCAGGCCCAGGATTTTGACAGAGGCTTCTCCTGCTGGGTGATTTTGGGAGTGATAAGGTCAGAGCTGCTCAGGTACCCGGGATGTGGTTGAGTCCATAGCTCTGTCACTGACCCGGGGGGCACCGCTGGCAGCTGCCAGGGCTGGCCTTGAGTGGGGTTTGAGGCCATCGGCCACCACAGAAAAGGGGGTTTGAAATCGCCCCTGCTGCTGGAGGGTGAATCAAATTCCTCATGTACGTGGGCACCAGAATTAATAATTTTTAATATTAATTTTAATATTAA
>VYZT01011962.1:2614-31712 GCA_013400735.1 Pomatostomus ruficeps
ATAGAAAGAGATAGTATCAAAACTGGCTGCAAGTGTAAAAAGCCACCTGGTGTTCTTGAAGCTTTGCTTTGCACACTATCCTACCACCTTTTCCAGCTTTCCAATATTTGATGCTGGGAAGGAGCTGCTCTCCAGAGCAGGACTGTGGTGACCAACTTATTACAGCAGCATGATGGGGGAGTGATCTGTGTGTATTTTGGGTAAGAAAGGTGCACCATGAACAGCTCACACATCACGCCTGGAGACATGAATTCATTTTTCCCTCACAGAGCGACACAAAGGAAACCATGGCACTTTCCCAAGGAGGTGTGTGCGTGTGCATACACAGACCCAGCTAATTCTGGTCTACAAAGGTGCTATCTCAGGCTATGCATCCTTGCACATAGTACCGATGGGGTGGATGGGGGAGTGCGCTGAGACAGCTAAACTGCTATGCTCTGACAGCTCCTTTGCATGTGTTAAAATAACATCACCCTTACTTGTTGTCTCTCCTCTTCTACTCCATCCCCTCAAAAAATCTAAAGGGAACAAGCTCTAGGTATTAAAATAGCTCCAGTCTAGCTTGTTCAGTCTATTTCAGGAGACTGGTTCCATCCTGACACAGATAGAACACAGAGACATTGTGGAAACCACAGCCACAAGAGGCCATTAGCCAAAACTAAATGCTTTCCCAGCGTTTGCCGAGTGGTTAATTCCCCCCGCTCCCTCCCTCCGTTCCCTCTCCTGGCTTAAAATAACAGCTGGAAGCTGTTTGGCTTTGTTTCCTCGGATTCTTCTGCTTGCTATGCTCAGTCTGGTGGTATTGAGAGGGAAAGCTGGAGGCAGTTTTGTGGCAACAGGGGGTCATTCCCTTCTGGACTTTTAGGTGAGACCTTCAGAACCATCAGGGAAATGAGAGTCCCACAGGTATTTCTGGGATGTGTTTTCAAGGAACAGACAATCATCTGGGGCTACAGCAGTGATAATGCATGGATGTACCAGTTTCGACCATGTATTTTGTCTCATAGCCTTAGATTGACTAGAAAGGCAATGGACGTCTAGAAATAGGTTAGGGGAAATGTGGCTGAGGGATAGCTACAGTCCGATGAGGCAATCTGTTGGGAAGAACTCATTTTCTGGTTTCTGTGACCCTTCTGTTGCTAAATTAGGGCTTGTGACAGGGAGAGGCACTGCTTCACACCAGCTGAGGGTTTGGCCCAAAATATCCTTCAGCTGAGGATCTGGATGATAAGACTGTTACGAAAACACCATGAACAAGACATAAATGTCTTATCTGGTATAAACACCTTCCTACCTCGTCTACATCCAGTGTTCCACTTGTCTGCTAGGAGCATCAACGTTTTCTTCATTTTCTCACCTTCAGATTTGTAGGTGTCCTTCCAGTTCCTGCTTCTCCCTGGTGTTATCTGTTGTTCCATGGAGAACAACAAATGACACCATGCCTATTCCTCACAGGGATCAAAATTAGGGGTTTAGTTAAACCTCCATCCTTCAGTCTAAACAGCATCAGAGTTTGTGAATATTTATAAATACCTGTTTTGAATTTGAAGGTGCTCTTAACCCTTAAGGAGAAGAGTCATGAACTCTCAAATCTTTACAAAAATACTAGCCTTATTTTCCCAAGAGATGTCAAATTGTGAGTGTGCAAATTACAGTGGGAAACTGCAAACATGAACTGAGCCTTGGGACCAGATGGCTCAGTACCAGAAGGGTTCACAGGCAGCCTGGCCTCAGGGGTGAACCTTGGTGCTTGGCAAGTGAACTCCCAGGGCTTGCTTTCAACTGTACTAAACTCCAAAGTTTAATACCATTCTGTCATTCTGCAAATCTTATGACCTGAGGTCTTCTCTGTCTCATCCCACTTGTTTCATTCATTGAAAAAAAAAAATTGTTTTAGCAGCATTCAATGAGCACTCCTCCCATTTGAAGCAGTAACAGCGCATGGATGCAATATTCAACCTCAAGCAGTAAAAGTTTCTAAGGCTCATTTAAAGGCTGTCAGCACAACGTAAGCATGTAAGTTATGAGTTCTCCATGTCAGAGACATCGTTTATTACATAATAGCAAATCTGCTCTATAACTTAATAACTTGAGCTAGAGAAAGATTACCCTTTTTTTATGTGTGCGTGTTTGCTGCTACGCAGAAGGAAAGCAGAATAAAAATGAGAATTTGTATGTAATGAAATAGATGCTGCAGCATTTGCTTTATGGCAAACATTGAATGTGCATTTGAAATACAAAGGGGTATTTGAATGAAAAAGTCTGAGCATTTACATCTGTAAATTGCTTCTATTGACATTTCTGAGGGGAATGGACTATTTGACTTTTCAAGGTGGCAATCTTCTGAGTAATTTCATGCATTTTAGCAGAAATTGCTTTCTTTTGTGTTCCTTCAGTACTACAAAGAATATTTGTATGGGGACACACAACCCAGGTTGAATGGTAGCCCCATTTCCTCATGTGAACCAGAAGACTGTTATATTATGGGAAAGAAATGCAAACACTTAGGAGACATTGTATCACAGTATGCAAATGCACTTGAGAGTATTTTGGGCCAGTTCAACAACATAACATCTAGTCAGTCACACTGAATTTTCTGATTTAAAATATACAGGTTTGATTTTCCTAGTAGAAAGCTTGAAGACCAAAAAGCCCTTGGGAAATAAAACCTGCTGATATTTGTGTAAAGTCCATTACCCTCAGACAGAGATTACATCAGAAATTACCTGACTAGATCTATTTTAAGGTACATAGAATTTATCTATCTATCTATCTATCTATCTATCTATCTATCTATCTATCTATCTATCTATCTATCTATCTATCTATCTATGTCTTTCCACCTTTCCACATTTCCATTTTTATATATCTTGGAGTTTAATCAAGGTTTAATAATTTTGCTCATAAAACAATCTGTCCTTAGACTTTGGATCAAGTCTGAAGTCACTGGCATGTGTCAAACTATAAATTATTTGTCATGTCCCTCTCTATATGCAAATCCACAGATGCAACACAGCAGACTATTGTCAGTAGTTGAGTAATTACTTTAATTTAAGCAAAAAGGTCAATGGGACCAAATGTTGCTGTAGCCCTGTGGTTGGGGTATTACATACCAACCCACCCACACATGTTGTTATTTGCTCAGTGTCCTTTTTTTTTCTGTCCTTTTTTTTCTTCCTGCTGGGTTTTTACTTTGGTTTTTTTTTTTTTTACAAACCATAAAAATAAATTGTAAGTTCCTGAAATATTATATATCAAATTAGCTTGTGTAAAAATGCTTTCCACTTACATAGTTTCTAAACACTGCTAGGACAGCCGGCTCTCATTGAGCCACACATGAAGATCCCTATTTCAGAAAACAAGGCACAGGAGGCGTAACCCAGCCAGGGCAAGGCTAAGTCAATGAGGCCACCTTGATTTGCACTAGCAGAGTATCTGCTCTGATGGTTTCTCCCTGAGACCTCCCTTCATGCTCCTGATTTACCCCATACCCAGCAGAAGCCCTCACTTCCTCCCCCGGGCATACCCATGTTTTTTCTGTTTTTTCAACTGTATTTGTCTTTGATTTGCAGCGATGAGGAAAGAGGTGCCTGAGTGCTGGCAGAGGGGGTTGCCCAGGACCAGAGGGTGCTCAGCTGAATCTTCCTGATTTGTGACGGGCAGTTGGGCAGCTGAGTGGGTGTTTAACCAGAGCTGAAACAGAAAATTAGGGTGTCTTGGGGACCCCATTGCTTGGGGCTCTCAATGAGAGAGGTATTATTTGAGGAATCTCTGAGAAACAGAAGCTTCATAGTGATCAGTTTTCTAGGTATATGGAACAAATTTTCTAGAGAGCTTTTACCTGGCACACTGGGAATCACAACCCAACATTTTGAGCCTAACAGGGGAGAGAAGCCTAGTGTTGGCAGGCTGCTCGCATTCACCATCAGAAGTGACAAGGGGAATGAGAGAGTCCCACCTCATCAGATAACACCTCTGACTGCCAGAATAACAACCACAACAGGATCTCTGCCAGTTGCCACCAAAGGAGCTGCAGGCCCCAGCCCACCCATCTCCTCCCTGCTGTACTCCTCTCTTTCTTCAGGCCAGCCTCAGGAATGATGAGCGTGATACTCTTCATGGAGTGGAGGCTGCTTCAACACAGCCTACTGGCTGCCACAGTGTGCTGGGCTGTCGCTCTCCTGAGGACTGGATTAGCCAGTCCTCATGTTGAGAGCACCTGGGCAAGCACCTGAATGCCATTTGGAATCGTCCTTGTGACCCTTGAGTAGAATAGTGAACACCAGACAATCCCATTTCCAGAAAGAGAACTGGACTACAGGCAGCTGAAATTGCTTCCTGTGTGTCACAGAGGAAATGTGTGTCTCAATGTCATACAGGACCTCTGCAATAAGCATTATATTTCATTATATTCCTATATTCCCAGTACCAGTCTGCTGAATTCTCCTTAAAACATTCCTCCAGCCCCTGCCTGGACCATGACACATCTCTCCTATTTTTCTGCCTTTCTTCCCTGGCTGCTTGATGAGCCAGTGTTCTTTGTCTTCAGCTGTGGAAGAAGAAAAAGCAGAGTCTTAGCAGTATTAGATTCCTTTTCTAAAGAAACTTCTACAGAAAGTCTTTTATGGGATACCAAGTGGGGTTCCTGCTTCATTTTAGATGCTAAGGACACCTCTCAGACTCCAGCACAAGTGGCCATAGCAGACTGTCCAAGTGTCCTTGTTTTCTTTGTGGCTTGCAGGACAGCAGAGCAAAGCCACAGCTTTGAGGCAGCAAGCACTAGATGGAGGCCAGGTTCCTACAGGGGAAGGCAGTCTCTGCCAGGGTCTTTGCCAGCATGCCAAAACTGCTCTGTATACTCAAATTGTCTGGGCAGAAGCTGACTGCAGGCTGCTGCTCTCAGACCTCCACTACCACAGTAGAGCAACTGAAGTTTATGCTTTCTATGCCACCCCTAGGTCTAGTTGTGGTGCCCCAGCTCAGTTTGGAAATGTTTACTGAGTGCTGATCTCATGTTGAAGTCATTGCTTAAATACCTGGACAGATGTTGGATTGGGATGAGACACTCCCTGAAGTTACGTGGGTAATGGGTGAGATGTTTCTCTTGCATAGCCTTGCTTGTTACTATCTTATTATTGACAGTACAACTGTCAATCCTTTGTTATCTTTTAAAATAAATACTTGTCTTGGATCTAAACCTACACTGGAAAGGCTGTGTCTTTTCCAGTTTGAGAGGGCACCTGACAGCCTTCCATATGTTGTCAAACTGGCCTTTTCCTCTGTCTGTTTCCATGGTTTGAAAGGGCTGAATGTTCTCCCCCGTTGCTCAGTCACAGTGGCTGTGCCTAGCACTGGACATTTATTTACACTTATATGAAAGGAAAGGTATTGTCACCTACCTATAAAAGAGGGTGCAAAGCAGGATGGGGAATAGGACTCTACGTCAGATGTTATTCAGTTTACTTGGGTGCTTTTAACTCTTTGTGGACATTTCTGTATTCATCTGAGTCTGTTTGAGCTTGGGTTGTACAGGGTACAGAAGGGAAAATGCTGGGAAAACTGAAAAGCTCAGAAGGTTCCCACTGCACCCACCTTATTCCAGAGAAGAAATGCCCATAGTATCACTCTTTGCTCTGTTTAGTTATACTAAACACTTTATAAATGTTTCAGCCACAGACTTGCTCTTTGTACGCCTCTGGTAGCATTCTGCAAGCCAGAGTTGTCTTATTGAGTGGCTTTAGTTTCACCCCTTCCCTGTACATGTTTATACCTGCAGTCACCAGTTAAAGATATGGTCATGGAAAAGAAAAAGCAAAGAGTCAGTCCCTGTGGACATTCTCAGAGACTGCTCACGGATGACTGTTGTAGTTCTGCAAAATCATGGTGTGGCAACAGCAAAGAGAGCAGTTGTTATTTTGCACTGTACTGACATGACAGTGACCAGTAACTGGCATTCGCTGGGGCTCTCCACACTGCATGATTGTGAGAGATGTTCTTATCTGGCAATGACATTCATCTGACTACACACACACCCTACATATTCACAATCTGGCTGCAAAGAAGGAGGGGTTGGTTTATTTTAATATGTCAGAGTGAATATTTCATCTCTTGTCCTAGGGGAACCTGGTGCTCACGCTTAAGGATGTCCTCATATGGCTTCTGCTCCCTGACAGATCACACAGATAACATGTGAAATAGTAGGGGCAATGTCTGGTGTGGCAGTGGTTAATGTCCCCAAAGCTTGTGAGACTGAGATCTCTGCTTCACAGTGCAAGGCACGGTGCACTGTCTAGGTAATGATGGAGCTGAATTCAACCCATGCAAGGGAATTCTATGGTGAGAGTGATAAATACCTGCTGTGTCATCTGCATTCAGCAGCCTAAGTGGGAATGTGGTGGGACTGGGCTCTGGGAGTGGATCTCGTGTAAGGGTTACTGTGGTGAACTTGCTGTGCTGGAGGAACATGATGTGCTACAGCATGGGACCTTGATGCTTTGTATTGCAGAGCATACTTTTGTCTATAGAGAGGCTTTAGACCTCTTGCTCCTAGGCTCACTGAGTCTCTATGACTGCAAGGAGAGCACCTTCACCTCTGCAGACCCTATTGCTCCATCCCTTCCAGGGCATGGGAACAGAAAGCCCCTCAGCCTGCAGGTGGCATTGACCCCAACTGTCAGATAGGCTCTGAGCAGCGGTGGGCAGAGGCAGCCCCTTCATGAGCAGCCACACACTTGAGAAGGAAAGCAGCGAGGGGCTGTGAAAGAGACCCTGTAAACATCTCTTCCTAGGAAGCAGCTGGAGTCCTTGAGCAGCCCATCCAAGTAATGGGCTCATTTCTGAAGCAAAGTGCTCCTCAGCAGGAATGAGGTGATCAGATGTTGATATATAATAAAATTATTTCATGGGTAGATCTCAGCTGAGAGCTGAACTAGAGGCAGGATATGGCTGGGCTGGGGACTGTAACTTAGGAACAGGATCTGGCAATTATCCTGAAAGGCCAAAATACGTGTTACAGTGAGCCTCAGCTCTCTTTGAAGGCTGACGGGCACCTCCAGAAAGTGTCTGATTCAGATTCAGGTTCCCCATGGTGGTATTTGTCTCACTCCACATCTGGGTGACTGACCTGTTAAATACTTGTCTGAAGTGCATACCATCAAATGGATGTAATGCCTCACTGAGCAGGGATGGGGCTTAGGCTCCTAGGTCATTTGCTTACTTTTGAAAATATTTTCCTTTACTGAAAAGGGGTGACACTCAGAGATCAGGAGTAAGTATGCCAAACTGGCAAGGTGTCAAGCGCAGAGGGAGTGGTGTATTGTCATTTACTGTACACAGTGCATGGCACTTGATCAAAGTGATGCTGGTTTCCTTCTCTGTGCCTTAGAAGTGTGAAATCTCTCTGGGGAAGGCACCACTCACACTCCCTGTTTCTATGCCTTTTCTTCTGCTGGGAGTCTGCAGCATAAGGAGTCTTATGGAAGGCAAAAAAATACTATGCAACATGGTGAGAAAGTTGTTGGAACCTGCTGGTTGCTGCACATTATGTCCTGAACCTCCCTCCTGTGCCATGTTACCCTGGTATGAGCTGCTGAGGGTAGAGGAGCATGACTGTTAGTTAGAATAAAAAAGGATGGGAACCCTGCCATGGCCTTTGGCAATACCTGGCTGAACTGAAAGGATACCTAATATAGGCCCATGTAGTCAGGTTTGAGGTCAGTTACCACTGGTGGACTTGTCTTCTGTGGCTGATCATGAAATGCATTCCTTGTCATCCTCCTCATGTGGCCTCTTTTCTCCCATGGCACACTTCTCTGAGTCCTCCTCATGGTGATGACCCATGGGTTTTGCTGCAAAGGTGCAAGTCTAATCTAGGTGACATGCCTTTAAGATGTAAAAATAGGTAGGGAAGTGAGTAAAAACTGATTCCATATGAGCAGGACACAAATGTTCTCTCTGTCAGAAACCACTTAACATAGATAGCACTTCCTCAGTCACCGGCACTTGGGAGAGGCAGGAAATCTAATGGCAGTCACCAACACCAAATGTGTGTTTCTCTTTTATCATGCTTAGCATGGGTGATCTGCACATGTCCACGCAGGAGCCTGGCACGTCTACTGCCAATGGACTGGTGGATGTGACGCTATCTTTCCCTGCTTCTTCTGGCTGAACAGTTGGGTTGCTAGACATGACTCTGCAATGGTGCATCCCGGAACAGATCATTTTCCAATGCAAAAACTTCTACCCTGTTTCTGGGGACAAATCTATACAGGGGTATTACAATCTGGGGCTACTGGTTTGATGTTTCCTTCCTCAATTAAGAGGGATAGTCTCTTTACACCTTTCCAAGTGTTACTGGTGAATTCTCCCTCAAGCATCTTATTACAACAATTTTGCCATCTGCCTTTAAAGGAGAAGATGTTGGCAGTTCTGCAGTGAGGTCCCAACTCTCTGTTTTGTAATTCAGAGTTGTACTTTGCTGTTTAGATTTGTGCAAAACTCAGCTTCTTGTCATGAAGGCTGTGCAGTCTGAGAACAGGTATGTGTGTGTGTGTACCATGAGATCCATGGATCATTACAGAGCAGATCAATTATGCTTACAGACCAACAGATTGTTAACTGCTACTTTTTTTTTTTTTTTTTTTACTTTAGTCACATGTGACTGACCCTTGGATAGACAGTCCTATGACTAATCTGTGCCAGGAACGTCTTGATGGACTTCCTGATTGTGTGTGCCCTGTAAACTACCTGGGCTTCCTGACTGACAAGGAAGTACAGTCCTTGTGAGACACAACACTCTGTGCTGTTGCACTTTCTTATTTCTTATTACTTGATTTTATCACGTAACATTACAAGTCCATATTTAATAATTTTCTTAGTCTTTATTAAGGTAAAAGTCCCACTAAGTTGGTACTCACATGACCACATTATTAAATTTGACAGGAGAGGTGTTGCTGTTGTGGGAAGACCATCTGTCTATTAGGGGCAGTGACAGGTAAAATTAGGCAGCACTTTGTCTTATCCTGTTTTGGTGTTTTTGGTTTTTTTCTTCTTGTAGTTGGTTATAATATTGCCAGTCATAATTTTACTTAAAATTTTCCATTCTGGAAAAATCTTGCTTAAGCATGATTAATTAATGAATGAGTTGATTGAAAAACAGTTTTTGTTAAAATGATTCATTCATTTCTGAGAATAAGTTTTAGAAAATGACATTTCTTTGCCCTGCAATAATCTTTCATTTTTTGTGGTATTTTTCCAAAGTTCCAAAATAGGCCAAAAGGGGAAATTCTACCTGCAGCCAGCAAGGTGATTGGAGTCATGCACTGAGGGGTTTCTAACTCTGCCTCTATACATAGAGGTGACATTAGGCAGTCAGTTTCCCACCACAGGCACCCCAGGGGACACAGGGGGAACCCAGGTTGAGCACTAGCCAAACCTGGTGGATGATCAAGAAGTTGCAAGCTTAATCTCATCACATTAGCCTTAATCCCATTAATGTTTGTGAAGGAGCAGGTACAATGGGAAAAGTACCACAGCAAGAAATGAATAATAGTATGTTCAAAGCGTAGATTGGATAGAGAGTGGTTAATAAACACAGATAAAGCAAGAGTATTTGTGTAGATTGCATATTACAGTTTGTTCTGTGTGGACAGGAAACTTTTGGGTAAAAGTAGAGCACCTTTTCCATGCAAAGCATCATAGTCTTTACACCCAGCGAGAGGAAAAGTAGGGTTATACAAAAAAGTCTAACTTATGCTCTTCCGAACCTGGTCGACTTTGCAAATTTACCTGGCTCTGAGAAGGACAAAAGGAGTGAGCTGAGATTATGGTCTGCTTAGGGAGCTGGGGCTCCCTTACACGTAAGAAGTCAGAGTAGGTTATAGGATCCTTGAGCAGGGGAGCACTGGCAGTGGAGACATGGGGTTTGCTTAGGGAGATCTTGGTTGAGTTTCCTTCCTCTCCCAGACCATGGAAAGAATAACAGAATCAGGGAATCATAGAATAGTTTGGGTTGGAAGGGACATTTGAAGGCCATCTAGTCCAACACCACTGCAACAAGCAAAAACATCTTTAATTAGATCACGCTGCTCAGAGCTGCGTTCAATCTGACCTTGAATGCTTCCAGGGATCCAGGTGGTGGGGCATCCACCACCTCTCTGGTCAACCTCTTCCAGTGTTTTACCAAAACTGCATCAAAGAGCTTTTTAGGGTAGGCAGAGGCACAGTAGGCTGCCATCTTTAGTGCTGCCTCGGGATGTGTCTGTGGCCCCTTCCCAAGCCCTGACAGTCTGGCCTCATGCAATGAGAGACCCTTGTGAAGCAGGCCCACAGGAGGCCTGTGTCCTGCTGATGTCTCAAATTAATGCAGCTGGGTTGCATTAATTTGAGACATTTCCATCTTACCCCCTCATACGTGAGAGTGGGAAGGGATCAGCAGGCAGTTTCACAGCACTGCTTGTTAACAGAATTACTGCAGTGTTACCCTTTATGGAAAATCTACATCAAGGGCTGAGTCTTCAGGGAAAATGTTAGATGAAGATGCATGTGTCAGCTCAATCAGACAACTTGGGGATCAACAGGTTCTCAGACTAATGTCCCCAGGTGCCCAAGTCCTTACAGGGTGCCACTGTATCTGGGTTCTCTCTATAAAAAAACTGGAAGAAGGCCAAGGGAATTAGTGCAGCAAAATGCTTACCAGGAAGCTGAAGATAAATATTCATGTCTGGATTTGTTTCCCACTGACTTTTATAATTACATAAGAAAGAGATGATGTCTGTGAAAGAATTCCCCTTTTCCTCCCACAGGAGATGTAGTTCTTTGATGTATGTCCTTTTCAGCAACAGGAATCCTCCTGAAGTGAGTTCCTAGAAAGTCCCTTATGAAAAGATTTTCATATTTTCTATGGCTCAGCTGCCAGCTTTGAAGAATGGGATGGCCAAGATTCCCCCGGTCAAGTAGTGGAGCTGAAGGCCTGTTCATTGTCTGTGTGACACACAGCCCTCTGCTCTGAGCTGACACAAGGGAGCTGAGGGTCCTGCTCTGCCATGAAGTAGCATTCACCTTTTTATTGCTCTATTAATAATCACTCCTGCATTTCTTGTACAATTTGTAAAAAACTCTCTCTTTGGCTGTGTCTGTGCAAAAACACTTCAGGTGGGAGTTAATGTCAGTATTTTGGGGGACAATACTTCCCTGCTGTCTCACACATGGGTGGTTGCTTCCCTCCTCATCTTCTCTCAAGTATGTGGCATCTCACTCCCCATTCACTGTTTTGCTTGGGATGGAATTGCCTCTCATTTGGCATCACGTTCTTCAGATGGCAGCCCTGTTTTGTGACAAGCCCAGGTTTGCACACTGACACCTATGGCTTGCTTGTGCTTTGATGGGAAGTCCACTATTTTTGGGCTTCTGCAGACAGAATCATCTGGGTGTAACATGACACCAGTTCCAGGACTGCTGAGTCTGCCAGGTAAAATGGACTGGGGGAACCCAGGAGCAAAGCTCTGTGGGGAGCGGGGCCGCAAGTTTGTCATAGAGAGAACTATGGCCTGGACATGGTGGCCAACAGAGCATGGACCTGGACAAGAGGAGACTTCCTTGGTACATTTAGGGCTCTCTTACATGCCACGTACAAAGAAAGCCATGGAATTGGTCCTCATACCCAGCCAGAGGCAATCCGTCTGTGCTGGGAGCAAGCCCCTTCCTGGAAGGATTCCGTGTTATGTTTACCACAGCTGCTGCCTGGTGGTGAGGAGCCCCAGCTTCTCCACCATGCTGATGCCTCCTCTTCTTTGCTGCTGGCTTCATGGAGAAACTGAAATGCCAGAACATTTTATTTTTGTTAGGCATCAAATCACATGACCACTGGCCAGTAATGCCACTCCCATTCCTCTCATTCTCCCTCCCATTTCTCTTCAACCACCTGTTCCCAGTTGTCCCCACACCGATGCTCATGCCCTACTGCAGTCTGGCAGAACCTTAAACAGGAAAAGGGAGGTTCCCCATTTGATCAATGCCTTCATTTTCAGCTGATCCTTAGCTGCTGCAAGGCAAATTGCCCAAATCAAATTGACAGAGATCTTCAGCTAGCAAAATGTTCCTGCTTATTTTAATTGCTTTTAATGAGAACATTGACTGCTAAAATACTTTGTCATGCAATTTACATTTGTGTGCAGACAAATACAGGAGAGTTTCTGGTAGACATGTTTGTTTGTTTGTTTATGGCATGCACACTGTGAAGCAGTATAATCCTGCTGGGGCCATCAAATAGGCACTAGCTTATTTTATTCTTCCACTTCTTATTATTTTAAAAAACAATAAGAGTAAAAAACTATTCTCTGCCTTTGTACGGCTAGCCTGCTGAGTCCTCAGATAGTTGGTCAATGGGTTCCTGTTGCCTTTCCTAACTTCCTTCCTAGCCAGCTGAAAACTGGACAGGCTGTTCTACAGGAGAAAGACCTGCCTTCTGCTCACTTAAGTTGTTCAAAACTGCTCCCTGCCCCTCACCCCAGGAGAAGGGCATGAGTTCTGGGGAGACCCATAGCTATGGGGGACAGGCTTCCCCTTCACCTCTTTTTCCCTTAAGACACCAAGACTCACCTCAGCCTTTCCACTGCTTATGACCCCAGCTGAGGCCAAAACTTGTGGGGATATCCAAGGATGGCTGGAGCAAGGGCAGTGGTGGTGATTCGCACAGCCCTTCACAGAGCAGAAGTGGGACTGGTGGAGGTAACAGGCTTGAGCATGCTGGCACCATGGGTTTTTCCAGAGTCTACCTTGTCAACATGGATAAAGCTCTATGATGATCAACCAGGCTTCTCAGAGCTGCTCCTGTGTCAGGTTCAACACTGTGGCTTGAGGTGGAGAGCAAAGAAAAGACAATTGAGTCCAATGGATGGTGACAATTCAAGTCAGGAACCTCGGCTGTGTAAATATATCAATAACTGCTTTGTTTATGTTGGCCAAAGTACTTGTTTCTCTGAATTGTGGCATTCACCCAGTATTGTGCTTCTCTCAAAACAAACACTCCACTGCCTGGGCAGGTATCCCATGGTACTGCCGCCATGCTCTGGGCGTGCTGGCAGTGTCATACTGTTGCTATGTCAACAGGCGTCTAAATGGAGCCCTTACCTTGGCTTTGGGGTGCTGTTCCTATAAGCTTTCCTACTGGAGGTGTGCTCAGTGTGAGGGTGGACCCTGTCCCAGTCTGCATGGAACTGCTGCTTACTCAGACACTGCTGCCATGGGGCCACCATCCACTGGCTAGCAAAAACACACCATAAATTATATCAAAGACCATGTGGTCATCCCTATTTTCCCAGCTGTCATCTAAGTGGTGCGGTCAGGAGCAGCCAGGGCCTGGGTCACAATGGCTCTATTCACCATCCCAGCTCACTGGTCTACAGGTTTTGGAGGGCTAAAGTGAATACCCCACAGGTTTCTACAAGGGGGATATTTGTTCTTCTCAAGCTCTACTTATGATCTTAACAGATACAGCTGTGCTCTGTCCCACCAGCCCTATCACACTGGAGTCCATAAGAGAAGTCCATTCCTGGACAGTTAAATTTTTGACTCGAATTGATTTGCCTCCCCCACCACCCCAGTGCTGGTGGCACTGGCAGTCAGAGCCTTTGGTGAGAACAGCGTGCAGAAGTACGTTTTTAAAGGCTGCAAGGGTGACAAGGCTCTTCTTGGGAGAAGCACGTGCTTTGTGAACTCTGGGGACCTGAGTCTTGGAAAGGGGAAGGAAACTTAGTGTATCCATACGGCTCTCCTAGGCAGACAAGATGTCAGATTCAGCTGGAGTCAGTAGCTAGTCATTCAGCCTGTACTACCTGTGGTCATGGAGCAGAGAGGGCTGAACTGGCAGCAGGATAGTGCATATGGCCCCTGTGCTGCTGAAAGGCAGTATTTACACTACAGTAACCTTCCTGTTTGCCACCTGACCTTTCCAGTCTCATCCCTGCTCCTTTCTGCTTGACTTTTGACTGTCCTCAGTTAATCTCTTGCCATGCCCTTTCCTTTCCCCTTTCTAGCATATTTGCTATTCAGCAGGTTCACACAGCAATAAATGATTAACCAGCAGATTTGTTGTTTCAGTCCCTTATTGGAATGCAGCAAAGATCTCCACTAATTTGTACATGAGGTGTAACAGAGAGGCTGGGCTTCTTCCACAGCGTCAAACAAGCCTTGGCCTGTGCATTAAAGGCAAGCAATAATGATAGGAAAACATTTTTAAAAAAATCACATTGATTTGACTAGGGAGACAGCCAACCCCAGGCCTGCTGGAAACAGTTTTGTGCATATACATTCCTCACACATAGCAGGGACGTGCTGAATAGCTGGGCAAACTTCAGGGCACTGCCACTGAGACCACTGACCACATTTCTCATCAGGGACCCCCACCTCCATGCCAGCCCCTCAGGAACCAGCCATGAAAAAGGGCTTGGCTTGGCTTGGCTTGCTCGAGGCTGGGGCTTGGGCTAACACAGCAGCCAGCTGAGCACCACTGATGCAGGAACATGAAGCAGGTGCCACAAAAGTGAGGGAAGATCTGGCAACACGGAGAGAAGACCTTCTTTCTCCAAGGTGACCTCCCTTCCTTCAGAGGCAGCCAGAAAGCAGCTGTCGGGAAGCGGAAGGCACCAAGCTGCTGGTGCCGTTGCACCCCAGCAGGCGACGAAGGGCTGGGGAGAGAGAAAACTTCCCCTTGCAGGGTGCTTTCCTCCCTCTAACAAGACAAGCCAGCAAATGATTCAATTATACATCAAAGAACAATGAATTAAATGTTTACAAGGTGGCTCTTTAAATGCCAAGAGTCATAAACCAGTGAGTGGAAGAAAGCAGGACTCAAGATTCCCCAGTGCCCAATTCAGGCAACGCTTAACTACTAGACTGTGAGGTATTGGAAAGGCTCCAGTTCCTCTTCTGGCAGCTCTCCTCCCAAATCACAAGCACAAATTTTCTTTTTCATTCAAATAAATAAATAAATACCATCCTCAGTTATGTTCTGTGTAAGTGCTTTGAGTGGAGAAGAGAAGGAAAAGGAGAGCTAGCAGTTTTTCCTATGATGCCTGTCTGTCCAGGCTCTTCCAGGCACTGGCACGTACACAGGCCCTTCCCTGGTTACAGGCATATATATAATTAGCACAGCAGGTTGCACATTGCCTCCCAGTTTGCCAGGATAATTCACCTCTGTGCAGAAAGGCACAATGCCTGAGTGCCACTTACGTGGTATCGCCAGCCTCAGTTGTCCCATGTCCCTGGGTCAGACTCCTGCAGGTTTGCCTTAAAGAGCACAGGCACCGAGAAGAAAGGCCGTCAGAGCAGGAGGATTTATTGGCATTTCAGTTTTCAAGCCATTACCTTTTGCCTTGTCAAGTCTTTCTTATCAGTATGGATGTCTGGAAACCAGCTTTTTGTAAAAGTTAAAATTGCTGATTATAGCAGGGCTTCTGGAGCTGGAGTTGGCAGGAAACCCACCTTCTTTCCAGCCAGTGGAGCACTAGCAAGGTCCCTCCTCTCCTGCCGGTGACATGTTTCCCTGTGACTGCAGAGGGGAGATGGAAGCTGGGAGGGATCCCCTGGGGATGGAAGCTGGGGAGCAGGGGACAAAGATGTGCAGCTGCATGACCTTCTTGCCTGCCTGTGTAATTCCTGAACAGGGGGTGGGGAATTCTGCTCCTTTACTCTTCTCTACCTGGAACAGTGAGTCAGGTCATAATACCACCAGGTGTTTCTGGTGGGTGTGGAATCCATGCTGAAATGTGCAGATGACTTTTCCAAGGAGGTTTCATGAGCCAGATGACTTTAGCAGGGACAGACAGTATGAGAGATTTAAACACCTGCACAAAAGCATGTGTTACCCAAATAAAGAGGAATGATAACACAACTGAAGAGACAAAGAAAAAAGAGAAAGGGAGATGAACATATGATCAGGGTCTTTGAATGACTTGGAAACCCCAACAGCTTCTTTCGGGACATGGGCTCTCCTGCTCAAGCTTGCCTGAGCAGCACCTTGAGGATTTGCTAACTGGGGACTATCATGGCTAAACAAACAGTGGAAGATGCAAATGTGCTCTCTGTGGGGTAGGGCATTTGATGCCCATCTTTACTTCTTCCTTTAACCACAGGCCATGTATCAGAGGAAAAGCTTGAGAGGGTTTTACTACCAATGATGATGAAAGGAGGTTATTTCTTCCTCAGCCACCAAAACCCTTAGGTTACTGCAAGGGGTTGTACCTACTCTGCTGGAGTAGTGCAGGGCTGGCATCAGCCTTGAAACTGTTCAGAAATTCAGGAGAGAAGAGAGGTATGAGCCTTGGAGACAGAGGGGACAGCACTGGAGATTCTGGATGTGTCTGCTGTTTACACTGCTACTGTATTTGCTGAATATATAGACTGAATCTAATAACTCAGACTCTGCTCACTGGCCAACTTTGCTCTAATATCTTAGGAATGATACACAAAGAGAAGGGCAAAAAGGCTGCTGCAGATGCCTGGTAGAACCACAGTGCCAGCATAACTCTGTGAAGGAATAGAAGCAGGGAACAAACATGGACGTGTGAGCGGGAACTTCTGCAGATTGGAAAAGTGGGCATTAGTGTGTTTTGCCACTTAATATGTTTAAATCTTTAGGGACCCAAGAGTTATTTTCAAAAGCTGATCAGCCTTAGAAACCTCTCCTGCTGAAAGCCCTCTGCACAATCCATTTCCGAAATGAATGTTTAGGCTCTAAGTCATTTTGTTACCCTTGGATATGGATCCTCTTCCATGGTTGCTTGCCTTCTCTAGGGATAGGAAAAACCAAAAGAAAATTCTTAAATGCCTTGCATAGAGACCTCTGTTTCCTGATTTTCATCCCTAATGTAGGGATTTCACCAGTGCCCTCACAAAATGAAATGTTTATCCTCTTTTCTGCATGTCTCAGCATTAGAAATGCTTCCTAATGTGCAGATTGTGGTTGTAGGAAATAATTCTTACTTATTCTGCTGCCACTGCAGCTCTGTTTATTTGAAAAGCAATCAAGGGCACCAGCCACACAGTGGCAAGTAGTGAAAGACTTCGGAATAGTTTTACTGGCACAGCCATCCACTTGTGCTGCTCCTACCACAAACTGCAGATCTTCCCTGCCTCCCCCTCCTATACTTGGGTTAGCTGGCTTGCCTTTTGCATGCGGTGAAGCACCAAGCCAAAATAACTGCACACCTTTGCATGGCAGAGGTTCCTTCTATGGGGATGACTCAGCAGGATAGCCCTGCATTCCCACGCAATGTTCTCAAACAGACTGCCTCTTCTTTAGACTGCACTGAGTTTGGGGTGGGACTTGGGCCTCCCGAGCAAGGTTGGTGCCAGAGAACAGCTTATCCTTAATTACATTTCCATGATGGGATTCAACTGCAGAAGAACAAACGCCAGTGAATTCAAGGTGATAGTGTCGTTTTCCAGGCAAAATAATTCAGATAACTGGGAATCTGAAATTGAGTATAAGTTCTTCAGAGATAGAGATTTCATCATCTCAGAAATAGCCCTGGCAAAGTCCCAGGAGACAATGTAGCTAAGTTATTCTGTGGCTTTTATGTTCTTTCATGTGGCTCCTGGATAGCTGAAGCCTAACCACAATTACAGTAATTTTATTTTAGGGAATCACACAATGTCATGGCCATCTACTCAGACATTTTGGGTGGCCCCTAAGAGGGATGTATTGGTGGCATTTTCAGTCTTTGGCATTGTGGGATGGCAAGTTCCCTGCAGAACTATGGAGTGCAAAGCCAATACTTTTTTTTTAATACTTATATTCAAACCTCTGGCTTCTTTTATTCTCAATAAAATTTCAATATTCATTATTTCTATCCTTTCTTAGGTGCTGGGGCAGTGCTTCAAGGCCCTATAGGCTAGACAGCATTTGGGATGCAGAAGCATTTGTTAAAAGCATATCTGGAGGGTGTTTGGATGCCTGGTAGAAAGCGGGAAGTGTCTGGGAGTTCATTTTTTGGAATTGCTCTCTAATGGCGCCAGTCTGCCTGTTTGCAACATTTCACCCAGTTTTGCAAATCTGACAGCCCTCTGGCCAGCGTTACATGTTCTGCCACAAAGTTTTGTGAAACATCCTCTGTCTCTTATCGAAACAACAGGGTAGAGTTCTGCTTGTGGTAAAAGTTCACAACACCGAAGCAGCCAAAAAAAAAAAAAAAATTGGGACAGATCAGCACCTAATTTCAAAGTGAAGCTGCACTAGTTTGCGCCACCTGAGGATACTGTGGTAAGGTATTAATGCCATTTCACAGACTTCTGTGGCCCACTAACTTCAGGGCTGACTTTAAGGGGTTGTGCCCCCTCAGCACACTGATGAACTGAAGATCTGATATCTCCTGTCTGTCTTGTTGTGGACATCAGGACACTGCAGCCTTTCTAATGACTAGTCAACTCTCAGTGGCTCATCCTGAGCATTCCTGCTTCAGACCTCCCTGTGGTTTTTTTTTTAACTGTCTCTCAACTTGCCAGACCAATTTCTTCAGTGTGTGTTTACCTCCATTGGCAGACATTCTCCTAAGCACTGGTTAGGACATTGACATAGATGAGAGCATGGTAAGCCCTAAACACCCATGTCCCACTTTCTCTTTCACCTTGACTTTAATGTGATCTGAGTTTCACTTCCAGCAAGTGTCATAGTGAGAGGTGAAGAAAGGAGAAGACAACAGAGGTGAAGCTGGGCATATAGGGACAGATCACATGTGAGTTATGCACCATCAGACAAATTCTGCCCTTGAGACCCCTGCACTGACTCCTTTATCATCCAATTATTCTGACCTTCATGATTTACCCCCTCTCACCCTCATTCCCCATGCTGTGATTAATGTCCTTGCTCCATTGTGTCTATCTGTTCTTTGGGACAGGTTTGTACAGGTGATGCAGTGTTTATTGCAACTAGGGCTTAATCTTCACCTCATGTTTGCAAATTCCTCATGAAAAATAATAATGAGCATGCTAATAAACTTCACAGTGCTTTTGAGGGTGTAGAAGTAGATATGTTCTTGCAGTATATAAACCTGCTCTAGAGAGGAGGGTGGTGCTATGGGAGAAGTCATGCTCTGCATTGTCAGGTTCCTCACTGACACTCCTCATCCATTGCATGGCTTGCCTGAGGTTCCCCAGTGTTCCAAGAAGACAGAGAGCTTCCTTAGAGTTCCTACACCACAACCGCTTCTCCTTGAACCAACCTCTAAAGAAATGTCAGACCATAATCAGACAAGGAAGCTTGGGAACCCTAAAGGTTTCGGGCTTATCCAACCGCAGCTCATGTTTGCAGTGCACAAGCATGCCTTTGATGCCCTTGGGCAGAGGAAGGCTGGGTCCACCAGAGCAATCCCATTCCTGATAAGTGGTTTCTGCTTTCCCACAGACCTGAAGGATTTGTGCAGAAGAATAGGTGATGTTTTGTTCTTTGGCTAAATCTAGAAGTCTATCTTCAGCAAAACCAAAGATTTTCATGACCAAGAATTTTTTTCTAGAAAACTCATCTGCTTTCTCAGTGGCTGGAGCTGCTGGTTTGCCTTGGCCTTTGTATGGGGTGTTTCAGAGAGGTTTGTGGACAGGGTACATCAGATAGAACTCTCCTGCAGAGGTGTTCTCAGAGGACCCCTGTGGTGTGTTGGGACTTTGAGATGGACCTGTGTTCTGTATTAAACTCATGAAAGGGACATAGAGGACTTAAATAGAATTTATTCAATTTCTTTGTGGGTATGTTTTTTCTTGAAATAAAGCCCTTTTCTCTTTTGTTTTATTGGAAGCACAACCACAGCAGGATGTCCAAAATCAGGCAGGGCCATGCTTGGCAGGGGCCCAATGGGAAGCAGCGTGCAGTCCAGCAGGGTTGCGCCTTGGGTACATTCTGTGGTTCTCCATCCCCCACGTCAACTAGTTCATGACTCACATTCACCAGGTACCAAATTACTCTTGGACCCTCCTGGCTAACTCAGTCTCTCTCTGTCATGCCAGCTGCCATGAGATAGGTGTAGGTCTAATTCCGGCCCTGAACCATGTGCTAATAGGCCACAACAGGTCACTATCCCTGCAAGCTTCTTTGAACACATGAAATTTCCACTGAGTGGAATTCACTGAAGTGGTTTCCCTCTCTGCAGGGCCACAGGAGGTGCCAAGCTACCATAAAACAGTGCCTGAGGTAGTGCTGTACCACACTGTACCCAGAGGATCCTGATCTGAGTGAGATCAGTCCCTCTTGCACTGGGCTTTAGATAGATGAAATATTATACATATATATAATTGTATATATTTTAAATATTATTTTGGTGTATATATAGTGTATAAATTTTAATAAAATATAATAAATACTTATATTTGTTTTTAAATGAATTAGATATAGATATCAATATAAGTATATAAATATATAAAAATCAATCCTTGACATCTGTTTGAACAGCTGTTGGGAAATCTTTTGACTTCTAAACAGTATACTTCTTCTGCAGTATCTAGTTATATTTAGTAGGGAAATGCAGAGCACTGATGCAGTGTCCAGCTACATCTCATCCTTCCCTGGCTCCATGGAGAAATTTTGGAGGTTCCTCTCCTGCACATTTCCTGCCCCTTGATCTTTGCAAGTGATTTGGTGACAAAAAGCTGTCTGTGGGAGAGGGAAGCAGCTCTGCTAGGGATGTTGCGCATTTGTCTAATGATGAGGTACCACTCCTCTCCTGCTGCAAGGGGAGATGAAAGCATGCACTCCTCTAGCATGATCATCCCTTGAAAACCCAGTTTGTGCCAAATAGCAAACCTCAGTGCAATCCAGCATGGGCAAGTGTTGCGGTGTGCTCTGGCCAGTTTCAGTCTATCTCATGGCCAGGCTTTGCTATCTCCTCCCCCCCACTCGGTATCAGTTCTCCACCCCCTGGAGGGCTCTGTATTGTGCAACCCTACACAAAGCCCACCAAATTCAAACCCTGCAGTGCTTCCCCATTGGATATTGTACCCTCCCCCCGCCGCCTCGTGTCAGTATTTATGTAACTGTAACCCCCCATGCCAGTGCTTCCCCGGCACGACCCCGGTGCTGAATAAACCATCTGGGAAGCCCCTCTGCTTGTCTCTCCTTCTTCGGCGTGCCTGTACCATCAGTGGGTTCGGTGAAACCTTGCAGGAATTTTGCCAGCCCTCCCGTGCCTTGGAGCAGCCCGGACAACCCCTGAAACCGCGGACAGACACTTGGTGCCCCCACGGAATGCACTGCAGCAGGCAAGGGCCCCAAATGATGATAGATGGCATTCTTTGCCATGCAAACAATGAGAAAACAAGCAGCCAAAAGCCAAATCTCTGCTGAATCATTGATGGCTGTCATTCAGGCTTAACATGGTGCCTGGACCAAGGCAAGCTGGCTCCTCAGAGAGGGTATGGGACCTGTCCCTGTCAGCACAGTGGATGGCCCACTAGCTCCATACCTCTAATTCTGGTGGCGAGCACAACGCAGCTGAGTAAGGTTCTGCAGGGCATCAGCAAGGGGATGGAGGAAAAAGTTGTGTTTGTTCTTGAAAGTGGAGTTGAGGTCAGAGAATGCCGACAAGGAGCCTTGCAGTGACTTAATTCTGTGGACACTGGATGGAAAGCTGCTCCTCCTTTTACGAATGTTCCTGAAGAACTTTCTGCTGGCGCAGGATGTGAGGCCCTGGAGCTTCAGTGCTTCTGTGCAATGAGTGAGATGGAGCTGTGTGGTTCCTGCTGTGATGAATTAGCACCAAGTAGCCAGCTGCTGTTCTGGGAAATCACTCAGATGTACTGAGGTGTAAACAATGTCTTCCTGAAGGAGGAGCCAGGAAAGAAGCTAGGTGTCTAGCCTTATTCTTCACTCAGAATTAGGACTGGCCCATACAGAGATATGAAAGCCAACTGAGCGTGGCTCAATTGAGATAAGGCATTTGTGAGTCTTATTAGAAAGGCAAGCATTAGAGGGACACAGCAAGCACTGTCTGTTGTGGGTACCTGTCTCCCTCCTGCAGATATAGGTGTATTTATTTAGATTTGTTAATATCCACTTCTGTAGGCAAAGCAACCCAACTTGAATGCTCAGTCATCACCTCCTGCAGAGAAAGGGTACATGCAAGAGAAATCTGAAGGGAGTTCTGGCTGCCAAGGAAGATGAAAGGATTTTAGGAAGAGAGGTTGTGAAAACAAGTAGTACTGGAGAGCTTATCCATGCATAAATGAGAAGGAGCCTGAAGTGACGGAGAGTCCCCATTGCTTCTTTAAAAACATAAGGACGAACCAAAAAGATTGGCTGAACCGGGTGTAAGGCAGGAAACAAGATCTTTTAAAACTGTTAGCAGTCAGGAAGGGAAGGAAAAATGTCCATGTGTGCAAATCAACTTTGATTTGATGCCCACCCCAACATCCCGCTGCAGAGGGATAAGCTTACAGCCCTCCCCCAAAAAAGAAATGCAGCATGCTCTCAACTCTCTGGGTCAGTGCCAAACTGTGAAGTTCACTTTCAAAGGCAAAGCTGACACAGAGACATTTGACAGGACCCATGCTTCTAAATCACGTGAATGCTTTTGTAAACATTACTTCTGGGTGTACTTAATATCTCCACTATTAATCAGGTTGCGGGGAGTTAAAAGTCCATTAATGGCATTAACAAATGCTATTTAACTGGGCTGAATTGCAAATGCAAGTTTAGACAGAGAACAAATACAATGTGACTTTGGAGGAGCAGAAAGCCAGCGAAAAAAACCCACATTTCATCTTGAAAAAAACCCCACAAAACAAATATCAATTAATCAATCTGAAACACACAGACTATGAGAAGGGAGGGAAAGCTTTGGAAGATGTCATATTGAAAGAACTTGTGAGTATGTTGATTAAAGCCAGATGTGGGGCTCAACAAATGGAAGGTGGTAGGTGGGTCAATACCTGGAGCAGATTTGATAAGATCTTGGTATGTGGTGTGACCTAAGGACGGTCAGTGGAGTTTGGTCTTGCTGGCACAAAGAGCTCTCAAAACAGGACCAGGAAGCTGATCTTTCTGTGAAATCAGTGGTCTACCGAACAAGGAAGGTGGTGATAACCTGGATGGTCTTCAAAGCAAAGCAATAGCAAGGACTGAGGGTTTGGAGAAATCATCCAAACCTTTTTGGGTTTTTGAAGAGTGCAGTGGGAAAATGACTCACACATGCTTGGTTTGGCAGGCTGTGTTTGTAGAAGCATGTTAATACCTGTTCATACTTACTGTTTCTGAGCAGTCAGGATAATGAATCTTTAATGGTGTGCTTGCTTGTATGTAAAAATATAAAAAGGGCAGGAAATTGGTTAAGGGAAAATGTAACCTGAATATTGTGGGGAAATATTAAATAGTGAAATGCACAAGAACATCTCTCCAGAGTCTTTGCCTAGGGTTTTCAAAAGCAGACAGTAGAATGTATCCTATGAAGTCCAGTTCTATACTCTATTGCAGAGCACAAATGCCTCATAAAGTAATTATTTTCTGAATGTGCTAACTGCATAATATTTGAGCTAGATGGACACCTATTTTAATATTGTCTGTCCTTATTACCTTTTAATAATTACATTAGAAACACTGAGGTTAGAAACATGAATTTCTCAGAAATAAGACATTGAAATCATGATAGCTCTTCATTTTGCAACTGAAACTTCTATACGCATCTGCATTGTGTCACAGTTACAGGATTATCACTGTATAGGACAGATCATCACTGTGCTCACTGGGTAACTGTTCAGAATTTCTTCTTACCCTCATCACTTGACCTCAGGCCTTATTTACTAAACACCACTTAAGCTCTGTCTAGAACACAAACTGATTACATTTCCTCATGGGCTTTCCTGTGACACTTTCACTCTAAAGCTGAGCAGTTCAGAAACATGAACAGATTTGCTCTTACCACAGACCTTATGAAAAGAGGAAGGAGCTAGTAGCACTTCCATTTTCCCAAAGTGGAACTAAGATAAAGACATTAGAGTTGCGACCACTGACTCTTGCTGTTCACTTTATAGCTACACAAGTTTTCTTTTTTTCCCCCCAGCTGTGTGTGCTGTATATGTTTAGATGTTGGCATGTTACTTAATTTTGCAGAGAATTTACCCTCCACGTGGCTCTTGTGAAAGACAAAATTGAGCAAAACCAGTTGTTTTCTGTAAATATGAGAGCTGGGCACCTACTGAGAGAAAAGAACAGGAACAAGATAAAGTTTTTCAAGGACCAGGGAAGAGAGCAGCAGGGGAGAATGGTGTATATACAAGAACATCTACTATTGTGGAAGATTTGTGAATAAACAAAATGAACAATTGACTACTATTTTGGGCAGGACATGGAGCTGAGATGTCAGAAAAAAGCTGAGCTAAGTAAAATATTCTTGTTAGCAAGTTTTGATACTAAAGCCGCCCAAGGGGAATCTCTGGCAAACCTATGATGGCCTGCTATGAACAATTTCTAGGGGTAAAACACATCCTTGGCTGAAGAGTGAGGAGTGCAGGGCAGGGAATTTCTGAGAGTGGTCAGGAATTCTTGAATCTGTAATGCCAGGAACTCTCATAATTTCATGTTGAAGACACAGCTCCCAGCAACTTTGCTTGCAATGCAGAATGCTCAGCACTTTTGCCAGTCTGGCCCCAGGAGTCCATAGCTTGGCAAACAAAATGGGAGGTAGTGGCCAACTTAGAAAATGCTTATTTAAGCAACTTGCCAGTAGCACACAAGGGTTCAGTCGTAGGAGCAGGGCTAGGGAGCGTTCAGTTGCATTAATGATCAGATCATCTCTTCTCCCCCTCCAATCCCCTTCCTCATTTCCTACACTCCCCTCCATCCTGGCAATAAAACATGTAGGGGTCCTGTGGGAAAAACCCAACAAAACTGTGTGATCATGTAATTAAAGTCTGTACTATAACACACAGGCACAAAAGAGATGAATTAAATGCTTTATGGAAAACCTCCAGATTAGCTTTTCCTCACTCCACTGTGCAGACATAATGTTGCTTTATCAGAGCTCTCCTTGTGCTATTGGACAGGCTTATGGAGGGAACCACAACAAAGTTTCAGAGCTTCCTTTCTTACCCCGTAGAGGGTGAGTTGTGCATAGATGGGCTGGCCCAGGTACAGGTCACCAGGGACCAGGAGACTGGAGATCTGCAGCCCTTTGCCACCTGAGGTAATGGGAGAGCAGCAGCCCACCAGACCTGCAGACCACAGGAACAGGACCATGCTGGGCTTGGTGTTGGAGCCTGGGCTGCCATGGGACACAAGAGTACAGACACAGACTGTCCCAAGGAGAAATTTATGGCTTTAACACTTCTACTACATCACTTAGCTCCTGAATGATGTACCCCGCTGTACTGTGGTACTCCTGACCTCTGCCTTGCTTCTCTCACTCATACCACATCTCCTGTCGGCTCTGGCTGGTAACTCATGCAATTTTTTTCATTCCTAACCCTCAACTTCTTCCAGTTTATTTCTCAATTTACTCCTGCCTTTGAAGGCAGAGTGGGTACAGTCCTCTCACAAATAGATCTCAGCAACAGTGGTGGCAGAGGCAACCCTGTTTGATTGTTTTGTCCCCATACAGGGACCTACACTAACTGCACCTACAGAGGAGCCAGTAAAGATGAAGCACAAACCCGTAAGAGATATCCAAGAAACTTTCAGAGAAAACAAGTGTTTAACTTGTCTCTTTTTCAGACAAAATGCAAATGTTGGCTTTTCTGAGGCTTATAAGGTGGCCAAACCAGTAGATTTTATTGAGATTTCCAAGAGCACCAAGGACAGCCTCTGCTTGGGTGCCCAATCTGAGACATGGGAGTCACAAACCGGTATGTTTCACCATGAAGGAAACAATGCATTTTTCTTCTCCTTGTTCTCAGAAACAGCCATGCCACTTAAGCAGAAATGTGAAAACAAATGAACAAAACAAATTCAGTTTGAGGCAGACACTCAGCATGGGGAATTGCAGGCCAGATAGTTAGTGTGACAAAGTTAGAAGCAACTGAAAACAGCCTTTCAATAAGAAATGTTAGGCAACTTCAGGATTAGGTGGTACCACCTCAACTGAACCCCCTTCCTCTTTCTAAAGATGACTTTTCTAAAGTCAGCACACCAGCAAATTTGCTGAAGAAGCACAGTGATGGCACGAGTAAGGCTGCACGGTGTAGCTGTTTCTGTTACATCATGAATGTGTCAGAGGACAGCAAACCTTTCTACCACTTGTCCTGCTGCTGGGTCCTGTTGCCTTCTCCTCCTCTTGACCCCATTCCCTGGACCCACTCTCTTCTCACCCACCCTGCAGCCAGTCCCATTGTGCCTGTCTCTTTCCCCTTATGGCAGATGCCCACTCAGCTTTCTGAACCTTCTCCTCTTTGCCCATGCCAGTCCTGGTTCTGGCAGCATCAGCTTGGAGTCCAGCAAAGCTCCCTATCTTGGCTCCCTGCCTCCCTTCCCCTCCCCTCTGCTGTCAATTCCCCTCACTGGTCTTTTGGAAAAATCTTTGTCTTTCTAATCTACTGTAAAACAAAAGAGAGGGAGCCAAAATCTCAGGTCCTGATGATTGCTGCTGTTCTGTTGACTTTTTCCAGAGCCAAGGCTGTGTTATGCTGCTTCATATCACCAAAGGATGAGCCCTGCTTTTTTCAGTGGACAGATGCCAACTTGCTTCAGCAGAGAATCTGTCTTGTTGGCTTAGGTTTCAGTGAGGCTGGACTGATTGGTGTTGGAGGATGAGCTGACCCCTGACTCCAAATGAATGCAGAAATAGCTAGACACATCTATGTTTGCCCTCCTCATCTGCTTCACCTGCTTTCTGCTTCTTTCATTGCAGAAGCACATGCACATACAGAGGCTAAGCATGTACAGGAGTTTTCAGTTGTTCTGTGCACTGAGGCTTGCTCTCTTCAGTTCTTGGAGGATTCCCCTGTTCTCAGGAGATGCTTTTTACAGTGTTTGCATGAGTTGCTCCTGCTTGTTCTACATCATTAGGTTATGAACTGACAAGTGGGGCATATGCTCTCAACAGCATGTCTGCTGTGACTAAATCATATCCTGGGTCATCAACTCAAGGCTCACCATGTGTTCTTCCAGTTCCAGAGGGAGCTATTGTCTGCTTGCATTGTTTATAACCCTTGGGAGACTTGGGCAAATCAGGACAACCACGTGCAAGACCCAGCATTGTTTTCTTAAGCTGCACAAGCATTTGCTTTCTTATCTCTATTGCTCTCTGCATGCATTACATGCATCTGCTCAGTTGTGCAACATCTTGGGTGAAGCAGAGCTCCTAAGTCACCACTTGAAGCATCTGTGAAAAACCTGGTTGTTTTTAATAGGACCCTAAAAAAGCAACCTAGCTTGGTATCAGTGCATACTGCAAGTGGTTAAACTTCCTGTGTTGTCACTGCCTTGGCAGTGTTTGGGAAGTCATTTCACACAGGTTGTGAAAATCTTGCCATGAATTGAAAACTCAATATGTATGAGAGACAGAACTTTAACTGTATCATTTTAAGGTCAGCATCTATAACATCTGGAACATTTTTTTTCCTTCTCTTTTTCTTTCTTCTTTTTTTTTTTTTTTTAATTCAGCTGAAATTTCATTTTGTTTAGTTGAAATCTTTCCCCACTTGCAACTCCAGCAAGCACATGCTGAAACAATTCCTGATGCTCAGTGACATTTCTGTCCTAGACAATTATATCATCAGTAGACACATTTTTATAGTTTGTAGCATCTGTGCACTGAAATGTTTTGGAACCTGCCCAATAAATATATTGAAGTTGCTCAACCCTGGGCTTTCCATGCCAAAGGAGATCTAAAAAACCTTATCAGTCTGTCTAATTTTCTCAAGAATTTGGCTTCCACCAAGCAAAAATTTCAGTCAAAGTGGAAATTTTCTCTTTGTGTGTTCCTGTTCCTGTGTTCCAGAGGCCATTTAAGGCTGAATCAACTATGCTGTCCTCCATAATTAGAAAGGAGCAAGCTTGCTTGCATCTCTTTCTGTTTTGCAAATACTGCCACTTACTGTCATGCAGTATCTCCAGGCCTTTCAATGCAAGGCTGGAGGAATGTTTTGGATTGTCCAGATCCAAGTTTCCATGACATCTTCATCCTCACTTGGATTCCAGAAGTGCTTTGCCATGACTAGAGGTTTCACTCTCCCAGACGCTGTCCAAGAGTGTAATGAGAGACCACTTCGACTCCCATTACATTACAGATCACAAAGAGAAATTAACTATTCCTGTTTCTGTTTCTGTGGAAAGTGCAAGTGTTGGCTCACTGTGTCCTGAGTTGTTCTTTAACCATTTTTGGAACCTGTTTCATTGAGCTTACTTTACCAGAAAACTATTATTTCCTTCTTTGAGTCAATCAGAATCAGCTTTTCATGGCTTGGGGATGTAACAAAGGTCATCCACTCTTTTTATTTTCCTTTCTTTCTTCCTTTGCTTAACATTTTCTCTCTCTCCCCCTTATTCCCCCACCTCCTCCCTTCTCTCATTAGAAGGCAAAGTATGTCCGTGGACATCACACCCACCCCACCAGTGGACCCTGTTTTCTACTTCCAGCTCAATGCACAGCTTGCAATCATTACAAAACAATGGGGTATCTTTTGAGTGATTGTTAGAGGGAATTACGTTCTGGCAGCCTGTGAAGGCATGTGGATGCTCTGTTATTTGATATTCTTTTTCTTTCTGTCTGCTATAGCTATTTCCCTTCTGTTTGCAGGGCATTTCTTTCTTCACAACTGCTTGTGCCTACAGCCTACTGAGTTCCCAGTCTGAGATTATTTCTTGTAGTTGTTGAAACTCCTGTTGCAAGCTGAGGGACTTACTGCAGATTGACAGTCCTGTCACTGTAAACAACATTTGAGCCAAAGCTTTGTCCTGTATAATCTACATATCTCAAAGTGAACTCCCTGTTCATTTTTTCTTCTTTTGTTTCACTAGGTTATGAGATGAGACTCCCAACTGATGTAAATAAGTATATATTCACCAAAGGCAAAGGATATGTATTTATTTATACCATTCAAAAGCCTAATACAAGGCCTTCAGGGAAGGAATCTGTCATATATTGAACTCGAAACACTGGTTTTTTAAGTGTGTAAAATTTCTCTG
>VYZT01011964.1:0-12994 GCA_013400735.1 Pomatostomus ruficeps
GCTGGTGGATGAGGGGCTGGACAAGACCTGTCAATGTGCACCCACAGCCCAGAAACCCAGTTGTATCCTGGGCTGCATCAAACAGAGTGTGGCCAGCAGAGTGAGGGAAGGGATTCTGCTCCTCTGCTCTGGTGAGACCCCACCTGGAGTGCTGTATCCAGTTCTGGGGTTCCCAGCACAGGAAGGACATGGACCTGTTGGAGCAAGACCAGAGGAGGTCCACAAACATGATTAGTAGCACCTCTTCTACAAAGAAAGGCTGAGAGAATTGGGATTATTCAGCCTGGAAAAGAGAAGTTTTACAGGTACCTAATCGTGGCCTTCCAATGCCTAAAGGGAGCCAGCCTACGAGAAAGATTGAGAGAAACTATTTACAAGGACACTTAGTGACAGGACAAGCAGGAGTGGCTTCAAACTAAAAAAGGGTAGGTTTGGATTAGATATTAGAAAGAAATGCTTTAGTGTGAGGGNAAAAGGGTAGGTTTGGATTAGATATTAGAAAGAAATGCTTTAGTGTGAGGGTGGTGAGGCACTGGAACAGGTTGCCTTAGAGAAACTATGGTTGTCTCATCCGTGTCAGTGTTCAAGGCCAGATTGGATGGAGCTCTGACCAACCTGATGTCATGGAAGGTGTCCCTTCCAATAGGCAGGGGTCTCAGAACCAGATGATGTTTAAGGTCCCTTCCAACTCTGGTTGTTCTATGATTCTGTGATCAACCCCAAAGGGGTCTGGTTTCCCTTGGGGACTTCTGCTGAGGGTATGGCATCAGTAGCCAAAATCTCTGTACTCAATAACTGTAGCAGTGACCCAGCCAGCTGTCTCTATGAAAACTAAAGAAATAACTTGGATAGATTTTTCTTCCCAGGATAGCAAATCTGAGGGAAATGGAGAAAGCATGCCTGGGGAAATCCCCTAACACTGCCAGGTTTTAGCACTGTCAGTCAAAGATTCTGTTCCACCCCTGTTATTTTAATATGCATCAGGTTGTTTTAATATTCAGCAATTGCTGGAAAGTTCTACCATTCTCTTACATCAATTGGTTAATGCATATATGTTCCGCCTCTGTCCAGAACTCATTGGATAACTGTCACTCCTCATCATTCTGTGATTTGAAGAGACCCTGGACCCTTCCCCTGTGACCACCCCTTTCCTTGCCCCTTAAAACTCTGTGTAACCACCCCCCAGGGGTCTTTTCTTGTAGCCCGCATCCCCCGAATAAACCTAGGGTACTGCTGCTAGAGGGTCTGTTCTCTCTTCTTTGTTCCCACCTTGCTTAATTACCATCGACCACTCTGCTCAATACTGCAGAGTTGATAACTAAGTAAATAGATAGAAAACTGCTCTTCTGTGGCTGTCTATCTGACCAAGCACTGGACAATCACCCCACAGATTCCCAGGCAGTCCTGCAATCCAAAGCGTTAAGTAACAGGTATGAGAGTTGCAGTGCAGTAAGCACCACACACATCTGTTTAGAGCAAGCAGGAAATATCCCCAAACTACAGCTGTTATTTTTAAGCTTTGTGTAGTTGGTCTTTCATGGTATTTTAGAGTCTGACCCATCGTTTGTGGGTTTTGGGGCTAAAAGTCCGAGAGTGGTCAATAGAAAAAAAAGCAGCAAAGGTTTTAAGAGAAAAATTTGGTCTCTGAAGGAGACTGCCAGTAGCTGCTCTGAAGGGGAAGAAGTGAAAAAGAGAGCAGCTTTCAGAAAAGGGATGGTTACAGCTGGGGAGGGAAAAATCCAACTACCTCTTAGGAGCTGACCTCAGAGTGGAAGGAGGCTGGCGAAGGAGAAGAATCCTAGCAAAACTGCATTGACCCTGGCAACTGAGAATTGAGGAGAGTCTATTTAAAGAGAAGCATTCATTTTTCAGTTGCCACAAGCAAGGGCGATGTTGCAGAGATGTGATGTTTTGTGTGGTCAGTTTAGTTGAGGTGGATATATATCTGAATAGTTTTTGTTGTTTTTCTGCATCTGTGTGGCTTAATATAAACAATAACAGTTAAATAATTCTCACTGCAGAGTCCTCCTGCTGATTTGTATGGTATTATTTGCATCATACATTGCATACCGTACTAATGTCTTGTATTTAAAATAGAGTGTAGCTAAGAGGGTTATTCAGGTCATAAGATAATGTAATTTGCAGAGATATGAGTTAAACAGAATCTGGCAATTTATATTGTTGCAATCACACATCCAGTATCGATTTGGGGATGGCCAGAATGTGGCTGTTTGGTCTTTTTTCACCACACACACCATCCGTGTTTGTAACTGTGTTAGGAAATGACAAACATTCTTGCTTATGTTGAGGTCTGCTTGTGAGATCCTTATGGTTTTGTTTCTCCTGAAGCCTGTGAATACAGTTTTGTTTTACAGTGGAATCTAAAGTGTTAAAACTGACAGATGTTAAGGAAAATGTCCTTCTGTTATATAGGGTAAAAATGAGGAACAAACTATTTATAAAGGATTTCAGTGTGGCTCCTATCTAAGGTTTTTTGGTTAGGTGGTTATTTTTTGTGTGTTTGTTTTGTTTTGTTTTCTTTTTTTTTTTTTTTTTTTTTTTTTTTTTTTTTTTTTTGAAAAAAATTTTTTACAGGCNTTGTGGAAGAACATGATTTGAACGGCCTGGAAGAGAGATTGCAGGCAGGAATGGATTTAAACATTCTGGGCACTGAAGAAATTGGTGTTTTGTAATTAACCTCTTGTCCTTTGGCTTAGCTTGTCGTTGCATGAGTGTCTGAGACATCTTGACCCTCTCTAAAAGGAAATGCTGCTTTGGGAACTGGCAGGTTTGTCCTTCAGGAGCCACAGGGAAAGAGACCTCCCCAGAGGTACTGGGGTGATTCTAGAGAGGTGCCCTGGGGCAGTCACTGAATTGTGATACATCTGAGTGGGGAAGTTTTACAATTAGGCAAAATCTGGTTCAGAAGTAATGACAAAACTTCAGGCCCTGAGATGAAACAGACCTGTATTTGTGGCACAGCAAGATTAGTCTCTGATCTTAGGTGGTAGTAGTAGTATTTTGGCTCTTGTGCAAGTGCTCTGTGGAAGAGTCACGGTTGATGATCAGGTACATGGTAGTGTAGTTTTCATCCTTAGAGCCTGGGTGTGGTACAGGTTCCTTCACACAAGCTCTTCACCTACCGTTCACCTACCGTCTACCAGCTGGCTCAACAGCACTTTGGCAAGATTAACTTCAGTGGTACCTGGTGATGCCTGTATTATGTATCATAACGAGTTTGGGATGTCTTAAAAAGTGTTTTTCTTTCTGCTAACCACTTAGAGCTTACCTCAAAGGGATTTCAATGAGTGTAGTCACTGTAAGCACTGCTCCTCACCTGAACTGGAAAAAGCATTGTGGGTTTTGTGATTTTTAAAAAATTTTTAGGAAAATTAGAAGACTACAGAGCTGGTCCAGAATCTACTGTAATGACATTTTTCTTACTTTATAGGCATAGACCTGGGTCTATTGTTGGTCATCAAAAAGCACTATCTTCTTTTCCAAAGAAAGAGCCAATCAAAATACTCCTCTGCCTTCTTCATTTCAAAGAACTAAACGAACCTGCATCTAGTAACTGTTCAAAGCGATGTATGTCATATAATTGCAGCTTATGGCTGAAGTGTTTTGCAACCTTTCTTTGTATCACATGTAGAGAAGAGATGAGGTATGTATTCTGCTTATGTGCAAGTGTATAGATATGGATTGGTGCAATGCAGGACAGGGCCTCTAGAGCTCTCTGTTGCTGCATTTTTCTCTGGCAGGGTTTTGAACTGCAGTGAGAGCAGGGCAATACAAATGTCCTGGTGTTTTGTTGTTGTGGTGGTGGTTTGCGTTGGTTTTGTTTCCTGTTTTTTCGTTTGCTTTTTTTAACCCTAAATCGTTGGTACACTACATGCCCAGAGGCACAGGGAGAGGTGAAGATAGTGTTGACTTTGAAAACTTGTCTCTGTAATGCAGCAGAATAGATATGAACACTAACTTTTATTAGTCAACATTATGACAAATCCTACAAATAAAAGAACTAACTAAATTCTGCTGCAAAAGGGAAACTGTTCAGAGTTCAGAACTAAATTAAGTAAAAAAAATCATAGAAAGTAAAAAGAAAGAAACTGGGGTAATACAATAGCATAGCCTTTTTGGGGTAAAAAAAAAAAGTAAGATAAGTGCTAACATAACAGTGAAGAATGCGTATGAATAGAGTTGTTGTGACAACATCATCCCACTTCCCAAAAAAAACATACAAAGTAAACACTACTCGGAAGAAAAATAATTCAGTCCTTTTAGAAGAAAGTATACAAAGAGCACAAACAGTAAAATAAGAAATTGGAAAATGTGTAGAACAAACATATAGGACAAGCATATATTCACTGCAGACAAAATTGGAAGTTTCTATCTTAATTGTTCTCTATTCTGAAGAATTCACAATTACTGAAATGCTACAAACTGAGAGGCAACAATTGGTATCCAGTTCCAGGGGTGATGTTTGTAGTCCACTCAAGCAGTGGCTGGTTGTCACAAGACCTAATACAAGAAGACATTTTTATAACATATAATAAGTAAAGCCTGACCAGTGGCGTGCAGATGTCATTGCAATTTTGGTTCTGAACATATTGAGAACATTTTTTCCCAGCATGTCTCTTTGGGAAGCTTTGACCTTCCTCATGCTGTCTAATCACCATGGGAGTCAGAAGTCTTGATTAAGCTACAGCCCCTTTTATATGGCACAACAATCAAGCATTTGCTGGGAGGGCCTCACTCAAATGTAGAAAGTGTTCTTCACTTCATCTTGCCTTGCCAATAAAGTATTGGCCTAATGGGAAAACTGCCGGACTCTTTTTACTGTTGGCAAAGAGGTGATTGATTGAGTTGTGAGAGGCAAATGCATGATACAATTTCAGTTTGTTTCTACATTTTAGTTGAAAATGGCTGAAATATGTTAAAAGAGCATAAGCTCCCAGCAAGGATTGTGTGTTTCTGTAGGACTTTACCAAGTGGGCAGCTGGAACATATTCCTCGTGTCCCTGGAGGTACCTGGCTTCTTTCTGGCCATCAGGTGGCAACTCAAGCTGACTTGCTGTAGCTGGCTGCTGACATCCCAGACTGGGGGAGAGAGGCTGTGGCACTGGGCTGCAGGTGTGTGGTGAACAGCCTGCGGGCAGAGGGCCCTTGTTTGGGGCAAGTCCATCTTTTGAACCTTGCAATCAGCGTGTGGTGTCTGAACAAGTCTGAAATAAAAATACATATTGTGTTGGCAAGGCTGTTAGTCTAGCAGGAAGTCTCAATAGTCTCTCTTAAAAGCATTATGTTTCCTCAATTTTCTTTTAAATCTAAGCACTGAAGTAAAACATGAAGAGGCTTCTAACACCTTTACTTCTTTCAACACTAGAAAATGCAGCATTAATCTTTTTCTGGTCTTATACCTGCAACTATATAAGAATGGTACCTTTTTCCCTCCCACAAATATATTTTCTGTGTTGCATATCCTTTCTGTCTAGCCTGGAAAGAAAAATTTGAGATTTTTATTATTTTTGATTCCAGTTCACACTCCAAAATATTTGTGCTTAAAAGCCTCTGGAATCTTAGATTGGATTCTGGTTCTGAAAATGAGCAGAAAAGATTACGCCACTCATAAAAGGAAAAATCTGGGAGCTTATCAGGACCTTGTCTAGAACTGTCTGTCACTTAAAAATCCAATTAAATCCCTTTAAAACTACATTACTTTCCCTGAACATAATTTCAATGATTGTAGCTGCCAGGTTTTGTGTAGATAGGAGATACTCCTTGTCAGCGAGAACATTGTATTTTCCTTAGGGCTTGGCCCAGGAATGAGTGGGTGTATGTGGGGTGTTTTTTGTGTCCCACATGCAGGGCGTCAGTAGAGAGGGTGAAATTTTCCAGCTAGCATTTGGGAACAGCAGCTGTTAGTCTTCCTGAAGCTTTGAACTACATGCTAAGTGAGGAATAGTGTGATGCCATGGCAACCCTGACTGGACAGCCCTTTTTTTTTGTTGTGCCACCCTTGCTAAGGAGGCACAGCAAAGAAGATTGATTTCCTCTTAGTCTGGAGTCATCCCATCTAGTTCAGGCATGTAGCTGAGATAACCTTTGGAGGTTTAGCTGCAGAAGTGGTGCAGAGCCTTGCCAGGGGTAATCCAAGCCACCAGACCTCACCTAGAGATAGCTCCCTTTCCCTGTTTGATTGAGCAGAAGACTAGACTTTGTTCTGTGGCTTAGGTGAGTCAGCAACATGCCTCAAGTAGGAGGGAACCCATCTGGGAGTCAGCTGGGGCACCACAGTGGTCACAGGTGACTGGGAAGAGTATGTGGAGTGGTGATCTCATGGGCATTCCCCTCAGCATGAGCACAGCAGTGTTTGGTAATGTCAACACCAGGGTTGAGTGCTGGACTGTCAGGCTCGCTAAGCAGCTCTCAGGTGGCACTGTGGCCATGTCCAGCTGGGTGAGTGTGCCTGTTCTTTTTGGTGTGGCGATGCCATGCCATGCCTCCTTGCCAGCAGAAATAAAGACCCATTCAGCCTGTTGTAAAACAGGTCATGTCCAGTGCCATGGACTGAGGAATGGACTGAAGCATGAGGGGTTATCTCTCAGTTACACCATTCCTTGTAAGGCCAGTTTCTGTGTGGTACTGAAGGTAAACCACAGAAAAACGGACAATCTGGAGACAGTGAATATAAAAATTTGTGAGACAAATCCCCAGAGTAGTCTGTTAGTACTGTCACCAGGGTTTCTGCTCTCTTGTCCATCTGATTTTCTGTTACATGTTTGAAGAAACTCTATGCTTCGGCTCAAATCTTTTCTTTCTCAGACCAAGAATATACTATATAAGAACCAGTTAAATGTTCAGATGGATCCATGGTTGCACGTGTGTTGTGGACCTCGATATCCTCTCTTAGAGGAGAGGTTTTTATCTAAGACTTTTTCAACTGTGTTATTAAATACTACTATTTTAAGGTCTTGTTCAGTAAGGACAGTATTGTATTAAAACATGATTGTGAGCATGGAATAAATGCTATTTTTTGGAAAGTACATGACTTTTCAGTTGGAAGCAACTGAGGATGCTTCTTTTTATACTGAATACCTTGATCATTCTCAATCAGCCTGTAGTTAAAGTATGGCTATTATGTCCCCATGAAGATTTTTTTTCCCTAAAGTTGCTAATTATGTGCCCATCAGAATAATGGAAAGAGTAATTATCCTTATAGTGCTTAGTGACATTGAAACCTCTATTATTCTGTGATTGGAGCTGCGTAATTAGAGATAATTGCTGCAACTGTATTGTTTGTTCAAATATAGCTCTACAATAATTACCTTATTTTAATTAAATATGTTTGGGATTTAAGTGGATCTCTCTTCATTTACTCTACTAAACAGAAACTTCATTTAGGTATAAAAATGCTTTATATTGCAAACTAACCACTGATTTAACACATCACCTGTTGATTCCACCTAATTTGATTTTACTTGTTCCATTTGAAAGCCACTCAAATCCAGTTAATCAAATATTAAAAAATAATCATCTCTATGTCCCAAGGTTGGAGTTCATAGTGAAAATCTCCAAAATCTTTTGTTGCAGAGCTCTAAGACACTGTCTTAAGACTTCAATTTTCTGGAAAAAGCAAGTACGTTTTCCATGTGTAATCAAAAAGTTTTATGAACCTCAGCACTTCAGTTTTTGAAAAATTATTATTGTATATCTTCCTTTATCCAGACTTGAAGAAGCCAGGTGCTTTGTTTCAGAAAGTAAAGTTGGCCTAGATTTAGCATTCATTGAAGATGTGCTCCATGCTTTATAATCTCAGACTGCTGCTGACCTGACTTCTACGGAGGGTTTGTGGGCTGCTGGCCTTTCTTCATCCCCTCATGTGGGCTTATGGAGGGCTCCTTTTGTCAGCTTTTTCATGCTTGATGTGAGAAGGTGTTGGGGCTGCCCACTTGTGGAGGAACATCTGAGGCTAATAGCCCCTGTCCCCACCTTTGCATAGAAATGTCATTCACAAACAAAAATTTACTGCATGCTACATACAGGTATGGCAAGTGGAAAAGTGTACACAGTGACTCTAAATGGAGCTAATGAGAAGTGTGAAGGACTTGGGTATCCTGAAAGACCTTTCCTTTATGATGTGACACTTTGCACTGACTTTAAGTTAGCCTTAATTAAATGCAGCTCCTTTTAGAGCTTTGGTAATACCTTCTGCTGAACAGAGTTGTTCAGGTCACAGCTGAGCAGCTAAGGTCAGTGCAAACAGTATTTGCTGGTACTAAGATTGCTTAGTGGCTTAAAAAAAATTGAGGTCTCTATTATTTTTTCTGGGATGTTTGAATCACTGCTGATTGGAACTGGTCAGTATTTATCAGGTGGTCAGGCAAACCCAGTATAGTTCCTTGCTGTGAATGACAGCAGAGCTAATGATACTTTGGGAGTTTCAAGTTTATTTTATCTTTATTTCAGCATTTGCAAGATCAACTCAGGACTCATGAAAAATGCAGGAGATGTAACTTTCGGCAAAAAGAGAGCAGGAAGTTGCAGGAAACAAAATCCAGATAGTAAACCTTCCACATAAGTACTGATATATGACCTTGTCTAATTTACTTTGGCTTTACTGACAGATTGAATGCACTGCACTGTGAGTGGACTGTTCAAACTCTTTCTACAGTGCACTAAAGCAATGGTATTACACATACTCAGGCTGAATATTTAGATATAGTGAGTGGTCTTACACTGAGCAGCAGAAGGTCTTCCATTTTGAATGATCATATAGTCAAAGAGAAGAAAATGGAGTATTAAAATGGTATAGAGAATGTACTTTTAACAGTAACTTATAAAGCTTTATATTTTGGATATTGATGTCTTATATATAGATAACACTCATTAGGTTCTAGTTGCACACATAGTGGTGCAAACATTTAATTAATGTGTTTACCACATGGGTCTAAGTATGTGAGCCATAAAAATGATAAAGAGGCAATCTAAGAACTGAAGATTTTATTTCAAAATTTTGTCTGTGAACAGAATCATAATGCATATAACCAAAATACTTGGAAAGTAGTGATATTACTTTAAGTAATTTCACATATATTTGTATTTCTATTCAGGCTTAATTTGCTAATACAGATGGAAGTAGTATTTAAAAGTGGGAAGATGAGTGCAACAATTATATTTTATTCTTAAAGATCTTTTCTTTGGTGTTTGGGTGTAACTGGGGAAGATGGGTGTCATAATTATGTTTCATTCCTGGGTTTGTTATATTCTGTAAGATAATTGCATTCAAGAGAATACTATTTTAATGTAAGCTTCCTCATTATTACACCAATCTGAAATGATATAGGGGTGCTTAACCTTATAGGCATAATCATATAAATGATTAGGCTAAATTTTAATAAAGGCAATTGTCTGGGGGTTTTGTTGGGTTTTTTGGTGATTGTTTTTGTTTTTCTTTTGTGTGTGTGTTTGTTTTGGTGAGGACTTTTTTTTAAATATCCCCATTCTTACAAAGATTTAATTTTTTCCCTTCACCTTCAGCCCCGAATCACGTGTGATGGTCTGGTCTTCTTTGATTCAAAAGGATCACCACAGAAAAGGGCAGTATGATACGTATTTCAGAAAAATGAAACAGGAAATCTTGATCCCTATAATTTCTTGTAATTTGTTTTACCACACAGACCATTTCTGGTGATGCCATTTTTTCCATTAATAGAATTTTTTGGGGGGGTTGAAGGTGAGAAGAGGGCTCACAGGAGGGTTTTCCTTACAATTTCATCCATTGATGAATGACCTCATAATAACATGTTCTTAGAATCCACTATTGTCTTCAGACTGTCATGAATAATTTGGAGGAAAGTGCCACTTTGTAATTTCTGAGAGCAAGAAAACCTGGATTTACTTCAAGATGGCACTATAAGGAATTGTTCAGTCCCAGGTAATGTCTGACGTGGAATTTTCCTGGATTTTCCTTCTCCTGGTGAGGGTTCCCTGCCGTAAGTAATAAATCAATGGACTACACGCTGATATCTAGAAAGAATGTCTGCAATATTTTGTGACAAATTACTGGCTTGAGTTAGTGGTTTGTGCCTTCCCAGTGGCAAGTTACTGGTTAGTAACCAAGAAAGGGTAATAATGACAGTTTCCCTCAAGGCAGTGTGCTATGGAAAGTTGCATTTCCCTAAAGGAGATTGTTATGGCTGGAATTTGTTTCTTGTTTGAAGAAACATAATTTAACTTCGTTGTTTTGCTTTGGGTTTTTGCATCCAAATTCCTGGATCGTAATAGACAATGCCATCAACTATCATTCTGCTTTAATTTACAATTACTTCAATGTCATTTTGAATGTTAACATATCTGTTTACACCAGAAAAGGTGACTAAATGTTCAAATTACTTGCAAGATACAGTACTCTCAGTGTTCTTTCTCTTACTGGTGCTATTTTGGATAAGACAGTCCATGTATCACTTTCCAAATACAGCATTACTGTAGTGGCATGGTTTTCTATAATATGAGATGAAGTTAGGAGAGGATAAATGGTCATAAAAGTACACAGAATTATAGTTTGAAAGTAATGGCTACCTCCTGTTATGAAAAAGGAAATGTGGTCAGCAGAAAAAAACAGTGAAAAGTGGGAATCCAGTGACTTAATTTTAAGATGAAAGGCTCATAGAATTGCCCTGATCTGTAATAATTATACTCTCCTCATAGTTGCTGGGGGCTGCTTTTAGGACTCTCCCAACCCTTTCCTTCTCTGGGCTGATCAAACCCAGATTCCTCAGCTTCTGTTCATAGGTCAAATGTTTGTCCTTGCTGTCCTGGTGACCTTCTACTAACTTTCCCCAGTTTTTCCATGTCTCTTTGCGCTTGGTACCCCGAAATTGAACCAAGCGTCCAAATGCTGGATTGCATATGTTACATCGGAGGTGCATCTGAGCTAAATTTTAATGGAATAGGCTGGGGTATGGGTTTAATGAGATTGCTGTGCAAAACTGCATATTTTCTATTTATTTGTGGGGAGAATGCAAGGTTTTTCCTCACCAAGGGTATGACAATGAGAGCTTCAAAAGGTGCCTACATCAAAAAACAAGCAAAGAAAGAAGACCCTGAGATCCCATTCTTCAGCAGGGGGAGTGTCTTCTGCCTTCTTTTTCATAACAATGTGAGGAAAATAATAATGAGAAATGGAAACACATTAATTAGACTGAGAGGAAAGTAATCACAACATTTTGTGATTTCCACCCTCTGCAGTTGTAGCAGTGACTCTTGACACCACTGAAGCATTTTTTGTTGGGTGAAACTTGTTTGTAAGAAAGGTTAGAAGGCACCGTATGCATTGATTTAAAATCCTCAAAATAAGGCTGGGCTATTGGACAGACTCTAGTCTGGCCCCTTAAGCATTGCCTGGCAGTTTATTGAAAATTAAATATAGCATTGAGAAACAAAAAAATTCCCTTAAATATAGTTGGGAAAATACATACATTTTTATATCAAATGGATACACAAGTATTTTTTTTCCTATTTATTTTAACTTAGCTTCTCTCTAGTTAGAAAAACCTATCATGTTCAAACTTAGAATTTGTTAAGAGTAGGTTTATTTAGAGATAGTCTGTTTTTCTTAACCTCTTCCCATTTCTCCTTTAATTAGCATGATCTGCTGGTTTCAGCCACCCAACCGTGCAGATTATAGTATCTAGCAACTTTTCAGGCAGCTCTGCTGTGTTGCCTTTAGCTGCCGTTAGGATCTAACATATGGTTTGTTAGGATTAGTCAGGTATTTGTTTAAGAAACTTTTCAATGGGTTTCAAAGAGAGAAACTTAACATGGGGAAAAAGTTAAAACAATTGCCTGCAGACCAGACATATCTGCAGGTGGAATATTGTGCTGTACAAGATGGTGCAAAACCTTCTGGAAGTACTGTGACCTTGGTTATGGTGGTGTGAGTACATACATTCCTCTGACTCACTCATGCCGAAAAGCTATGATTTTTTTAATGAACCAAATCCTTCCCATGCTTGCAATTAGTGTTTATTCACTTCAAATAGTGCTTGTCCCCTTCAAAACCACACAATGTGGTATTATTCTTTTAGCAGTAAAATACATGGCTCCAGGCTTTTGAGTTGAAGTGGGTAATATGGTGAGCATTTCTTTTTGATGCTTATACTCTTGGTTTTCTAATGACAGGAGCCAAGAAAACAGCCAGGGCGCTGATTTTAGGGAATAAAAATCTGTGGAGGAGCAAGACTCTGATGTTAAGTTGGTACTACAGTGACAAGCAGCATCCAAAGCTCTAGCTACTGCAAACCAGTCTTTGTGGGGTTTAAGGCAGAGTTTAACAAGAATCCATCAAATAGATCTTGTTTCTCTCATCACAATTGGATCATCAGCTTATTCCTCCCTCCATTTCTTTTCCATATGAATTCTGAGCAACTTTATCTATTGTCCCTGTTTCAACTGAAAATGGCATTAGAGAAACCCAGTTTTGCATTTCTTTCTGTCTGCCGAAATTGAGATTTGGGTAGGAGAAGCAGAAAGTGTTCTCTAAGCTGGCCCTGTGCTTTGGATCCAGTGAAATGCACTTTGGGACAGTGCAAGTAGCCGCTTTTCACATTGCCTTTTCTTATTTACTGCTGTTTGTTGTTCCTGTCTTACAATGAGTTCACTCCGCTTTTGACTGCAGATAACAGCAGAATGGAGCAGTTTCATGAGGGTCTTCGATGATGTCTTTCAAGACATTACAAAGACATAGATACTACAAAATGATCTAATTTCATGCCCCAGAAGATTTGAGAATTGAGCAATATACATATAATTAAAATAGTTAAATGTGGTGGATTTTTGTAGAGTTTTTATTATGTTGAAAAGTGACAACAAATTCCAGTCTGTCCATTCCCCATCCAGCATCTCAAAAAGTTTCATAAAAATGCTAAAAATATTTTGCAAACTACAGCACTATGAAGAAGAAAAGCAAGAAGCAGATAATGCAAAAATCCAG
>VYZT01011968.1:0-20200 GCA_013400735.1 Pomatostomus ruficeps
GTGTTGCCATGGCTCTCTTCCTAACAACCTCAGAAAATATAGGTAGTTCAAAGCCACCTCACAGATGTCTCCAAAGCACGAGAGTCAAACAGACAGTCTTCATGTAAACATAATCTACCCACCTGCTACAAAGGGCAGCAAAAAAAAGAGACAGGGTGTGGAAATTTCAGATAGGGAAACAATATTTTATAAGAAAAATATTTTTTTCTTAACAGTTTAGGGCTAGAATCTCAGGAAGTGAAAAGATGAAAGAAAAGCCTTCTACCTCTTAATCCATGATACTAACAGGAGTTCCAACCTTCAGTGTCTTTTACACTTTGATTCATTTTTCACTAAAATAAACTTACACATAGAACCAGAATTGCAGGAAGCTTTCATGACACCCAAGAGAAGATGTCACAATAGTGTTCTCATCTCATCTGCTTCTCATCCATCCTCCCTCAGCACACTCTCCCTTAGATCCTCTGCATCTCCCTGCAGCCCAACACCACGATTCTCCCACAAGCACATGCCAGATGCAGTCGACTCAGGGAATTTCTTTTAGTTCCAGCCCCACTTGGGAGGAATGTGTTTATCCCAAGCAAGAGGTAAAAATATCTTCCGGTTTATAAACCAATTTGTTTCCCTTTGGTATTAAACACTTCAATTGTGAACTGTTTAGAGCCCCGGGTCTCCCAAAGCCAACCATTCTTGTGCAGCCCACCTGGGTTTATTTCTTGACTTTGTCCCCAGCTTTGGAAAACAAGCAAAGCAGCTGCATGCTTGTGTCACTTCACACTCCTGCTTTCCCCTATTTGGTATCCTCTCTCAGAGGATTTTTTGTAGGTATGCACCTCTCATACAACTCCTTCTGGAATTTTGGATACTAGAAAGTGGGAGGAGGGACAAAAATGTCAGAAAAGTAGAGGTACTCTACAGGATGTGTCCAAGCATGAATGCTTTCAAATGCAATGAAGTGGTCAATGACCAGAGATGCAAATTCAATGCAGATAATATATTAACATTTTAACAACACATATATCAAAACGATCACTGAAGGAAACAACAATAAATTAGTCATGTTTTTAACCTACCATTTATATGAGCCACTGCTCATTACAGTTTGAAAAGTAAAGTATAATTACACCAAATGCATGATGGTAAGTGCTTTTTTCACAGAGCATACCCTTTCTCATGGATTATTTTCCACTGAATTCTTTTTATGATGGGATTTATCCCACCTTATTACAGCGTTTTGGAACTGGGCAGCTAATTTTAGCCAGCTGAAGAGAAGAGGAGCTACTTTCAGCACACAATTTTTTCCACCTATTTGGGTTGTTATGAATTGGCATTCTGCCATTACACCACTAAAATGTCTTCAGAGGTGCTGAATGGAGGGAAATTAAGCTATTTAATCTCATATATATGTATATATATATAAAATGCATCAAACTCCTTAAAATTCCTTCAAGCATTCTTTTCATTCCTTTTGGAACAGAAGGTAGAGGGTAAGGTAAACCCACTGTGGCTGTTGATCTGATTCCATGTAATATTGTTGAAGCAAGGGTTTTCCATTAAAGTGGACAGTAATTTTCTATATTCTTCCTCAGCACCCAAGCTCATATAAAATTCAAAACTGTAATTCAGAAATTAAAAATTCTCAGTACTGGGATTTTTTTTTTCTTCCAGATCTTCATGAGATCGNTTCTTCCAGATCTTCATGTTTTACATGTGTTTAAATTAAAAGCTGTGTAATTAAAGTTTCAAAGCATTGATTCCAACATTAAAAAACTCTTTTATATTTTTTATATTTAGTATTTTCAGTCTTAGAAAGAACATGCACAGTGTGATCAAACCACCTCTCATGATTCTTATGGATAATGTAATAGCCTGAGCATTTTAGCAGGTCTGTAACTTTGTTTCTCCAGCTCCTGAATGTTTTATAAAGTCCTTTTTAGAATATTCTTCAGTTTTAGTAGTGTGTTCAAAACATAAACATCATTGCTGACACAGTTTCTGAGTTTTGCTGCAATAATGTCTTCTACATAAAGAGTTATGAAATTATATATATTCTAGACACAACCTTGGACAGTGAAAAGTCTAGACTTACATAAATTTTTCTAACGTAGATGATTTTTCTGTTTACATTCCCCCCCATTTAATTCCATGTTTACCAAGCAAACTGAATATTAGTACTCTGTGTATTCTTTTCCTTTACTGCGTGCACCTCTTTCCTTCAATGGTCATCTCTCACTCTGAACAGCAAAACTTCCATCAACATTTAAATACTTTTTTACTCGTCAGCTTTGATACTATTAACAATAATAATCTACTCTTTTAGTCAGGTCAGGTATTTCACGTGTCCAAAAATATGAGTACTTTGGTGAAAGTAGAAGTTTTGCGATGTTGAGTGTGTCACCCAGTATCCTCTTGTGCAATAATACAGAAAAATCAGCTGTGACAGTTTCTGTTCTAACAATATATATTTAGGATACTCTCCATCATGGGTCTGTTGCAGTCTGACCTGTTTGCTGTGCTCCTAGATGTTGGCTCCTGGAAATCTGATCTCATTTTGCTTGTGTGTGTGTTAACTATTTGATTTTGATATTTGATCTCTGAGTTGATTACAGGATTATGGGGTTCTTTGTTTTGTTTCAGGGTTTGGTTTTGGGTCTTTTTTTGGGGTTTTTTGCTTCTATCTTACTTTCTAGAGAAGGGTATGAAAAGAGGATAAAAGATAGTGGATACTATATCCAGGTTAGGATATTGTCAAAAGTAGTGATGTCCACCTGCTCAGATCACTGGAAGTCACTTAATCTTCATCCATCTTTGTGGAATAATGTGTCCTGCGATATGATGCAATAAATGCTACAATAATTCATGCATCAATGACCCATGTCAGGATGAAAGTCATCTCGCTGAAGAGCAGTTGAGCGTTCCCCTTTAGCCATTTATGCTGCTGCTGGAGCACCTGAAGACAAAGAGAACAGCATATCAATTGATGTAATTCAGATCACCTTCCTTACATGCCTGCTTCAGCAAGGGAATGAATAATGGTCCAAGACATCTGTCTTGTCTCTAAAAAGGGCCTCACTGATCACCTTGCTCTGGGTACCCAACTTTTAAATTGCTGACTCCAGCCCTGCTAACCAAGAGTCAAAGTTGTAGCTTTCAACTAAGATTTCTGCTTAGAAAATTATCTACATATTTCCTTCCTGAAAATATTTTATCTCATTCTGAAACAGACAGAATTTTTTGGAAGAATTTTCCTGTTAAGCTAATTAATGCAATTACTTTTTCCATCCTGACTACTGATATCGAGGCCCAGAGTCAAATATTCTGCAGAGCAGTTCATTGAGAGGTAATAACCAGTCTTTTCTCATCTATTCAGCATCAGTGAGCACCTTTACTTTGGGCTGTGCTGTCAGTGGTCAGAAACCATGTAGTTAAAAAAGTGATCTCATCCACAGTCCAAAAGAAAACTAAGATAAATAAGCATTCTTTTTTCTGAATTTGTCTCAGGTTGTAGACAATCTAAAGAAATTGCAATAAATTATGGGTATGCAAAAGAGTTGTTCATATTCCAAACTCAGTTAACTGTTAATCATCTCAGCAAACCTGTTGCCTTGCTTTGCATTCTGGTACAATTATATGTGTTAGAATTCCCCTGGGCATGCTGTCTTCACAGGCTAATTTATTTTTATGAACATCTCAGGGACACTGAAGACGTTTTGCTGAACTTTGTTAACACAACTTGCTGTCAACCTGGTGCATTAATGAAAATAGTTCTACCTTTCTGATATGCTACCGACATTTAATTTTAAAAACACAATTAATATATGCAATGTTATTGTGTCTCTCTCTCTTTCGCAAGCCAGTAAACACTAACTTGGGATTTATTAACTGCTAAAAGCAGTAGACGTTCAATCAATACAGTATACTTCTGGCATGTGAATGTGGCAAGAGCATAATCAATCTTTTGGGGGAAATGTAAAACTTAAATCCCAGCCATCTGAGAGGTTTAAAATCTGAGAACACTGTTTTGTTGTTTGAATTATCTTGGGTTTTGTTATTTGAAGTTTTTTTGTTTAAGTTGTCTTGTTGTTTGGGTTTTGGGGTTTTATTTGTTTGGGGTTTTATTTGTTGTTTTTTGATTGGTTGGTTGTCTTTTTGGGGAGGTGTTCGCAAAAGAAAGAATCAGCTAAGAAAGCAAATATATTGGTTACATTTTTCATGGTAAGATACCACAATCACATCACAAATGCCATGACCAACACAAAATACAGTGGCTATAACAAAATACCATGGCTATATTGCCCAGGATCTACTTGAAGTCACAGTGTCCTGTCATGTGGAACAGATTAAAATCCTCATTAGCTGCAGCACTTCAGAAATTAATCAGAAAGTCATCACATCTAGTGGATTGTTATCAGACAGCATTTGAGTGGCCCAACACTGCATCCTCCACTCGTCAATAGAACACAAACACTAGCCTGTAGATTATATTGTGTCAAGCTCAATTTGGAAACCTATTTTCATCCTAAATTCAGGCTGTGTTTCCAGCATCAGGATCTCCACGTTTTTCTCTTGAAAATCGAGCCTTGTCATTGGACTTTAAATAACATGAGAATCATTTTTAATAAAATAAGCTAAATAAATATGACATTTTGGTATAAGAGTAAAACTTATTTCTTTCTGTGTTTTGATTACCACAGGTTGAAAATGATATTTCAAAAAACCCATTAATGGTCCATATTAAATATAAGATGTTATCGGTTCATTTTCTGGAAGACAATATTTTATTGCATATGATTATTTTTAAATTACTTTTATCTGCAGACTGAATGACTGTCCTGAAAACTGAACACTTTGTCTATAAAAGAAAAGATTTCTTCTTTTTTCTGAAAAAAAAGCTCAACACACAGGAACAAACCCTAGGTCTTGAAACTCAGTCAGTTTCTAATGCAATTTTTGGTGTGTTTCTAAACTTTAAACTTAAAATGTAGAACAAGAGATAATATACTTAAAAGCTGATTAGAACTGAATATGAGAACATCTAGCCTTCAAATGAAAAATATGTCCTGTTAGGTTTCCCATGTCAGGCTACTTAATATTTGGCAGCATCCAGATAATAATGCTGCCCAATAACAGACTTCTGCTCAAATGTCTCCCTGGCTTGAAGTTTGTTGTTTATTATGAAAGCAAAGTAAATCTGGTTTTTTGATTATTTTTTTTATGCAAAACAAGGCTTTTGACCTAACAGCATGCTAATAATTTGTGATAAGCATCTACTTCCCTGCAGTATTTAATGATTTCATTGAGAAATTAAAAGCTTTGGTCCAGACTATCTGATCAGAATAACTCTCCCAGAATGCACCACAGCTGCAGTATTTTATACATCCCACTCAGGGCTCTACAGAATCAACAAGATTTTCACCCCATTGAAGAGTTTAACGAGACACAGGCATACCAGTATTTCAGCAGTACCTACGTCTTTCCTGAGTATGTTTTACTGATGAACTTTGAGTTCTTTTTTTTTCCTTTATTTTTAAATAATAATTGCCTTCTATTCTCTACATAAAATGAGCTTTGCAGGGAAAGGCACTGCTGGTCTGCTGGCACAAGCTGTTGAGAACCAGACATGTCTCTTCTTCATCAGCGTAGTGCCATCTGCCACAGACAGGAAGGAGGAGATTCAAACTAAGGAAGAAGGAAGAAGTCTTTTCCAACAAGAAAGATGTTCATTAAGTCTCTGGTGATATCCATTCAGTGTTCTCTAGTTCTAGTCAGGAAAGCAGTCAGACTAAAAATATAATACATTCCTGGGAAAAGAAGGGCATTCATTTTATTTCCCCTTCATATTACAATTGATCCATGTGGACTTTTGGAGACTAAGCAGCTCTGAGAATACTAAAAAAAATACATCTAGTAACACTTTGAGACAAGAAACACTAAGATATTTTGTGTTTCAAATATTTGAAGGCATTAAGGAAATATCACTCAGGGCAGGAAGAATACCAAGGAAAATTCAAAATAAACTATGTAAAAGCTCTCTCACACGTCTATTAAGAAAACTATAGACTGACTCTTTATTTCTGCATCCGCTACCTGAATCCAAAATACTAAACCAACAAACACACAATGTGGTTTCTGTTTATATAAGGTAATGAACACCACGAAAATGTGAAAACTACTTTGATCTTTTTGCATTAAAGTTACACTTATAGGCTTTGACTGAAATGGATCCTCACTGAGCTAAAGTATTGCAGAGACACTCAGCTGGAATAGACCCAGTCCCTTAAAATTTGCATCATACACAGAGAAATTAGATCATGAATAAATAAAAATAAGGATTTTTTTCTTTACAGACTTTGTGGATTCGTGCAGAGAAGCAGAAGGAAGAAGTTAAAGGACTTCCAGTCCTTTCTTACAACTGCTTATTTATAAAATCAGAGTATAAATAAGTTTGGTGTTCTTACTGCTACTCTAAAATGTAAAAAACCTCATTTAGAATCCCATCTTGAGCTCTGAGAGCAGGGCGACTACATCCAAACAGAGGAACTAAGCTGTAAACCCAAAGGGAGGAAAATCCATCTTTTCAAGAAGGAATCATCCATCTAGCAAAATAATGCCAATCAGAGTAGTATTTCTTTGCACAGGAACTTGCTTAAAGATACCACTTTGGTACATTCACTTCTCCATATGCACTGTACAGGGAGCCAAGGCACCTACCACAGGGTGTTGGACTCCCTCTGGGAACCCGGAACATGAATGTTGTGAGAGAGCCATGGTGACTCCTGGCAGTACAAGTGTGGTCGCAGGCAACTCTTGCACAAGGCCAGATAGGAGAGCTACAGCACATTTAGTGGAAATCATGCCCTGTGCCATCTCTGTGAATTAATCCTTCAGTGACCCTGACCATATAATTGGTGATCTCTTTTAAAATACACGTCCTGTCATCACTAAGGAAGCTGCTGCCTCTTCGTGCCATATCTAACAGAACATAAAAACAAACTGCAGCACGAGCAAGGAGAAAAAGCTAAACTGAAGAGATATCATATCATCGATACTGAGACTGGAAAGTCATATAGTAATATATCTGTCAATACTGGAATGTTCCCAGGAGCAGGATTCCTTGTGCTTTCTCAGCACTATACGATGGCATGTTTGAGCAGATTTCACTTGCTGAAAGTTTGGCTTAATACTCAGCTTGAAGCTACCTCTCCTTTTCTTCACACCATTATACTTAATTTCTATTAAGATACTTTAAATGAGGCTCTGCTCATGCTGAGCAGAAGAGATTCTGCACAGGCTGTGGTCTGCACTTCAGTAAAGAGGCAGAAAAACGCTGAGTGCAAAATACCGAATTATGTCAGTGACTTACTGTTTGTCCATTTATCCCATACAGATCCTTCTACCCACTCTGTAGACTTTGTCATTTTAGTTTTGTCTCCCAGAATAAATCTCTTATTAATTCTTTCTATTTTTAAAGAATAGCTAAATGGTTTCTTTCTTTTCAACCTGAAGACACTCAAACCTATGAGAAGAAAAGAACAGGATTTTTTTCTTTCTTTCTTTCTCTTTTTTCCACTGACAGAATTTATTATTCTCTTTAAATGTATTGGCCAACATATTTGCTGCTCTATGACACTCAAGATGAAATAGACAATCTCTCCATATTCAGCTCCATGGGAGTTCTGCTACTGACTTTTCTGTAGCCAGGATATCAGCTGTTGTCCAAGTTTTTCAGTTTCCTACCCAGCACTGAGTATATGTGAGGTGGATTTCTTTTCATCTATTTATAATACAACAATATTCTGTGGACATTTAAGAGCAAGCCTGCAGATTAAACACAGGTGCATACTTACAGGCAGTTACTTAGCAATTTGTAAGGCCACAGGGAAAATTTTATCCCCTAGCTAAGGTGATATTATTCAACATAGCTCATCTGGGGCTAATATATCTCAGAAATAATTTATTCATATAGCTTGACTCTTTCTCATACTCCTTTGTCACATTTCCTTCCTAAATCATTAACATCATTAATTTTTCTTATTTATTGCTGAAAAGCAAGAAAACACACATAATACATTATCTCCATCTTACCTTTAGATGTCTAAATGCCTTTAAAACTGTAGCCCTAACTGATTTATGTGCATTCAAAACAGAGAATGAGCACCTTAAAAGGTTACTTAATATTCATGGCCATGTACTTGTCAATTGTTTTTAATGAAAATACCACAGAAAAATGCTAGGAAATGCTCTAGTGCTCATCGTGGGCAGAGTTTTCTAAATGTATGTCTTTACTTCTGAGCTACTTGTCTGGGTTCTATTTAGCATCACTAAAGAAAGATTGGCATTTGGGACCTCTGATTAACTGCTCCTAAAGCTGCCACCTAGTAAGATTGAGTGGATCATGTCTTAAAACAACTGAGTCTCCATTAATTTTAAGAGAAACTTGCAGCAAGCTCTAAAGTCAAAGCCATCTATGCTGCAGACATCAATATTATAAGACTTGATTAGCAAACAATGTCAGTGGGCGGGGGGTGTGAGCACTTGTGCATGTGAGGGTTTGTGAGTGTCATCCCAAACTTTCAGTGGAAAGTTATTGGTGAGAAATTGGGATATGGATTCCATTTACTGTTCAACACTCTGAACATATATATACATTCCTCAGCTCCTTTAAAATAATCTGATTTAGAAAGGTAAGTATTGCCCCACATTCCTTAGGGAAAATGGAGTGTTTCATAATCTGTGTGAAACACTTGCAAGATTTCACATGGACAATTTGGTAAGTGTTGTAGTATTAACTTGTATTTTCCCCTTCCTTATTTCTGATTCAAATGTCTCTGCCAAACATGGCTTAAAAGAAATTTTTAAAAGGAATCAAACTTTCACTGAAGTAAATTAATCCTGGACTTTGAGTGGTAACAATATCTACAGAATGTGTTGTTTTGGATAAGTCTGAGTGTAAAGAAAGATGCATTAATGAAAGGAAAACAACTTTTCATGTTTGCTAAGCAACAAAATATGCAGTAGACTCTCCTTTGTGTCTGATTATAAACTTTTTGAGAAGATAAAGCCTTCTGGCAATACATCAAACCTTCCTGCTTGGTTTCAGTCTAACAACTCCAAACTGAGTACTTCTTTGCAACTTCCCTCCACAGTGCTCTTTAGAATGTCCTTAGGTTTTTTCCTCCAGGCAATGGCAGCTATAGAATGTGCTGAAGGATTTGTCAGTACAGATATTAATACACCATCAAATAGAGAAATTCTTTTTAACTCCGTGTCAAATGCAAAATTATCATCACTAATACAAGAACTTAGCAGTGTTCTATTTTTTTAAATCTAATACATTTTCATTAATGTAGCTTTCTTATCAAACTTGAGGGATACTGTAACAGACAAACTGTGATGACCTTGGACTGATTCAGCACTGAGCTTCTTAATTTGAATATATAATATTGTCTGGGAATACATATTTCAAAAAGGACAATATGGACCACAGGAATAACTTTTCTTTTTGTTTTACACAATTAGCTTGTACCTTGTAACTAGTACACTAATTCCAAAATTAATTTTAGCTATCTAAATAATGCTTTATGTGCATATTTAGAGAATTATTCAGATGCCTAAAATATTAAACAGGCTTGAAATTACAGAATTACAGGTAGCACCAAAACACTACTCCAAAACTACTCTTCTCTCTATTAAGGTTTTTCTTTAAATCTACACAGATGAAGTGTTACTGAAATTAGTATATTTCATTTGCTTTTGCATGAAGATCTTCAAGTATTTTAAAAATAGATTTTAATTATTCCCTTCCTTGTCTTGGTGAACAGAAAATGTTGCTGTATTCATTTCTACATTAGTATTCTAAAAGAAAGAGATTTGAAGGATTTGGTCTTTTCTGCATTGTGGACAAATCAGAAACTGAGTGACAGACAGTGATGTCTTAGCCCAAACATGGTACAACTTCTGTCATAGCTATAGAGTATTTTCTTGGGTTTTTACATTACCATGTTCATTTTTGTTATTGTTGTTATTCACAGAATGTGAGTTTAATCTTGCCTCTAATACGCAGCAAAGCACCAGGTTTTAGCTGTTTTTATTCCCTAGGAAATTATTTGTTCTCCCCCCTCTCAACACTTCATTCTCAAGCAAGCTGTAACAGCTTAGAAAAGAGATTTTCAGCTTTAAGCCTGGAGACTGGGAACAGAACAGGATCAGACTTTAGGCTCCTTTTCTCCCCATTAGAACTGGAGAAGGTTCCCGTCCCTACAAAATGTGCAGCCTACCCACTTCAGAGGTTTATAAGCCTCCAAATTTCTGTTCCTGCACTAAGCTGTGCTGTTTGCAGAGGAGGGATGTCCAAGTGCTGTGCAATGTCTGCCAGAACAGACTGGAAAGTCTTAGATCATATTTCCTCCAAAGGCTCTGCCCCTTGACTCCAAGGTGATTTTGGGCAAACTATTTTGTCTCATTCTCCAGAAAACGAAGATTATAATTATAACAATGATCTCCCTATACAAAGAACTTAGCTACCTACAGCCACAAAGCCTGGCCAAAAAGCTAATAAAGTTAATGGAATTGTTCAAAACTGAGTTTATCAGAGTTTTTGGTCTGAATTACCACCACCACTACCATGGAAAATCTCTCCAGATCCACCCCTGACCTTCCCACATTCACAGCTGTAAAACACTCTTTAAAGTTTGCGTATTTTGTGATGCACACAAATTGAGGGATGTGCTGACTGGCCAACTATTGTTCGTGGGAGCCTGCTATAATTAAGCATGGCAAAGAAGGTATTAGGAACCAATCCCTTCAGAAACTTAGAAATTCCTCTATTATCTTACTTCTGGTTTGAAATGGACCTTATTAGTGAAGAAGTCTGGAAAGTAAGAGCAAAATCCTCTTAACTGCTTTGAAGTTCTGGGGAATTTAATGTAATAAATATTTTTTTCTCCTTGAAAATAAATTTGAAAATTACCAAAAAAAGCTTTAGGCACAGTTTTGAGGGGAAAATAAAACAAACAAAACAAAGAATGTTAAGAATGTTGATAGAATTTTGAAACCTCTCTTGGATAAGATCTGTGTAGATTTCAGGTTTGGACTTGAGATTTGTAAGGTAAAAATGTGATCACTGTTGCATAAAACTTTGAGACTACTTCCAAGCTGTTAGGTTTGTGGTTTTTTTACCAGGTGTAATAAACCTTCTTGTAGTCAGTCAGTACAAAAAGAATTTATATTACATCCCAGTTAATATCTTGGACTGAAATCTTATAGTGCCCTTGGGTTTAGGTAAAGAATAATTAATACATTTTAGATATTGAGTTGATCAGAGAACAAAAATATTCTCTTTAAAAGAAATTCCAAGTTGTTTTCTGTTGCGGTGTGATAACAGCCAAGTTTCGGTTTTTCCTCATGGCCAGGAACTGCTGCCTTCCCCCTCCCCGCCTCAGTATCTGTTCCCCCNCTTCCTCAGCATGCCTGGAACATCGGTGGATTAGGTGAAACCTTGCTGGACCTTCGCCAGCCCTGCTGTGCCCCCGAAGCAGCCGGCCAGCCCCTGGAACCGCAGGCAGATGCCCGGTGCCCCCACCGGCGACATCGCAGCAGTTTTCCTGTAATATTTTTTAAGGATCTCCATTGTGATTGTTATGAAAAATTTCTTGTTTCATTTTTCTTTTTTCTCTTTACAAAGTTTTTTATTGTAATACTTCTTAACCCAAACCCTATTTTTCCCAATAATATTTATAACTTCTAATGATTTCATTTTTACAAATAAAATTGGGAAAATAAAAGAATTTTGTTGAAAAAAATCTAATTTTATTCACAAGTCTAAATGACAGGGTCAGAATATGATTTGTTTATTTCAAAAACTGGATTATTTATTTGAGTTCTTATCTTAGTAGTGTAGTTCCAGATATTTTTCAACTTCAGCAAATATATCTTCTCCTTTTCCACTAAGTAATCTTAGTAGTACTGCACAGTAGGAAGCAACCTCACAGAAAATGAAATAGGCCCTGCAGCACGTACATAGAATTATTCGGAATAAAATGCAGCATGGTTTGATGAACAGAGATATGGCCTAGATTGGGCTTGAAGAAGAGTATTTAACTCTTACTGTGGCAGCTGATCTACTAAGTTATCTTAATCAAGCCTTATTACTTCTGCTTTCCCTTTTCAGAGATTTTCTTCTATTTTTGTGAGGTCAAGTCTTAAGGTCAGGGGCACAGACTGAATCTATGTCTCCAAAGTATTTAGCACAGTAAGGCTTTAATCACAAATAGCTTGCAAAAACATCTATATTTATCTTTACAATAAAATGATTTATTCATGTTTAGTCTAGACAAATCGTACAGTTACTCTTGCATGATGAACAGATATAAAATATGGGAGTTCTTCGGATTCATTATTCTCAGGATAGTCTGTAATTGTGTACTTATCACTAGCAAGGATGAATATTTTATGCTTGCAAGCACTTAAAGTGCACCCCTTTACTTTCTAAAATACTGTGGTTCACATGAACTCTGCTGATACCAAAACAAGGATATGAGGACATGATGCAAAAGGGTCCCAATGTCTGGGGAATTTATTTCACTTCCAATTTTAAATAGTCTGCACTTGTAAATCTTGCAAAGTATCTCTTCCTAATATATAAGGAAAGAGACAAAGGATTTTTATATGATGCAAGGAGCAGCTTGTTGGATAAAGCCCTGAAGAATGGATGTTCAAACACTGTTATGATGGGCAGCAGTTTTAAATCCCACAGCGTGAGCACAGAGTTAGCAGAAATGTCAATATGAGCTCCATAAAGCAGAATGCCACCAGTGTTCTCATTGAGGGATAGGAAAGGGGAAATGAGTTTTTGAAAATAGTCATAAATAATAAAAAATGGTTGGCCTATAGCATTTTTCTTAAATTAACAAGAAGAACTTGAACCCAGTATAAAGTGCCTCAAAGAAAACCTGTCCAGTCTTGAGGGATGTGGATTTTGATCAGGATAGATCAAGTGCGTGAACAATTTTTAGATGCGTAATTTATTTCCTGTTTTGAAAGAAATTGCTTAGCCTTGAAAGGTTTGTCAGGAACATTATCAAGTTTTTTAAGAGTGTTCAGGGAGTTCAGCAGGAAAAAAGCAATACATTCCTAGCAGATCCCTTCTAAACTAAAATACAATTTCATAAAATATTCAGCATCTTTGTGGGCTTACAGTTATACTTATAGGAACCCATTCTCCTAGGATAAGGAACTGAATCTGTTGCATATGTAATGAAGCCATGGGTAATCATGGTTGTATCTGAGGGCAGAATCCATCCTTCCTTGCATGAAGCTCTTCTGGGGAACAAAAATGCAAGGAGCTCTGCAGCATGTCAGAGTTATTATTCAAATTTATGAGCCAGTCACCAAACCGCAGTGCAGCTCCCACATAGGCTAGAAAAACATTTATGGCACCTCTAAAAGCAGGACCTTTGAGTCATAGAGGCTTTGGGTTTGCTTTTGAATTCTACCACAGCTCTTACTCCCCATCCCTTCGTGGTGAGCTCTCTGGGAACACTGCACTAGTCCCACGTCCCTACCCTAGCTGGCCCAGGAAGTCTTAAAGAGTCTGATCACACTCTGCCCTGAGTAGGGAGGGAGACTTCAAAAGAAGAGGTTAGATCACTGGGAAAAACAGAACAAAACAAAACAAAACAAAACAAAACAAAACAAAACAAACAACCCCCAACAAACAAAACAAACCAAACCAGACAAACACAAACAAAAAAACAACCAGGAAATCTGTAAGGAGAAAAAGGAGAGAATGTATCCCTGTCTGGTGCTTGGTAAATATGAACAACTGCTCATCAGTTTGGAGGCAAGGGAGTCCAGCCAGAAGCATGCTAGGCTATGATCAGATGCACAGATTGACACTGGGTGAATCACTTCCATTCCGATTCCTCTGCTAGTCTTTCCTTTACCAATTTTTGGTCAGATCCAGACTTAAACCAAAAATATTTTAATGAAGCTTTCCTCCCCAGCAATGTGCTACCAGCAGTCTGTGTCACCTTACCTGCTGCGCAGTTTCATGGTTCAGGCCTTGGGCTTTATCACCTGGGTAGGAACAGCACTCCAGCATCACCCGTCACCCACCTCTGCTGGGGGATTTCCCCTGGAGGGAACCAGTTTGCATCAAACCAGAGGCAGAGCAGCAAGAGTCCTACAGACTCTGGCGATGCTTGGGAGGTTAGGTTTTGGTGTGAGGACAAGTCCAAACTAATGTGAGAAGATAAACACTCAGCCTGATGTACCTGAGTGGTCAGTAGAGGTGACGGAGGCCCTCAAAGGCTTCCAAAAGGAGCAGCGGAATTCTTGCCTATAATAATGAATGAACAGCTCAGGTGAGAGGATCTGGTCCAACCTTTTGTGGCAAAGGGACCCCACATTATCTAGCACCCCATCCAGTCACATCTTGAAAGCTTCAACAGTGGGGTCTCTAACCCACCCCTGGGGAGGCTGCTCCATTTTTCATGGTAATTCCCACTGCCTGTGTGAGGAAGTCAGGTATTTTTTTTTTTTTTTTTACTGCCTCACTATATGCTTAAAATGCACATCTCTCTGGGGTGTCCAAGTCTGGATCCCACTATTATCAAGTCTTCAAAATAAATATTGTTTCTCAGCAGGAATCTGTGCTAATAAAATAGAGTTCTGCTTTCATCTAGGTCCCATAGCTGTTTCTGTAATACAAATAATCACAAATACAAGATTGAGATTCTCAGAAGGGGTTGGAAAAATAGGTTTAAGGCAGTAAAACTTATGTAAATAATGTCAAATAAGGCAGACTGGATATCTGTGAGGAAAATGGTGAAGAATGAGGTAAGTAAAGGTGGTAGAATGGTATAGGAAGAAAAAAAAAAAACTCAAATAGATATTTTTACAAGAGAATGACATTTGAAGACAGAAAGCTTTACACACATTTCTCCCTGGCAGATCCCTTCTGATTAAGAATGAAAATCAGAAAGATCTAATACTGCTTTGTCAGTAACTCAACCAGAAAAATATAATTTTAGAAAAAAAGTTATAAAGACAAGGGATAGAATAAACCTTAAGGTATGGTCACATGGAAAAGGAGATTTGTTTTGGAAAGAAATAGCAGAGTGGCATATGGAGTAACGTGCAGTGAAATATTTAGATCCAGCATGCTATTTTTGAAAGCTGTGTGTTAAATTATAAAGCAAAAACTAGAAAAAATTGACATAATAATTTATTGATAGCATAAGAAACTTATTTTCAATCCACCCATGGTTTTGTGAAGGTGGGTGCATCTTGCCAGTTAGTAATGAGAAATGCTAATAATTCAAAGGAAGATAGATGTGAAAGAGAGACATGAGAAGAAACCTAGAAATCCTTTAGGAAAGTTTATAGTTATTATTCATCCACACACTGGAAATTTTATAAATTGTTCTATACAGTTCTCTGTATCATGTAAACATGACCATCTGCCAGAGATAACCTGTTTTTCTTAAAAATCTATGTATCAGCTTAAGATGTAAGAGAACACAACATATTCATAAGAAAAATCTACTATGAGAGAAAATCTATATATGTGTGACTGCAGGTGCATACACAGATCTAGACATGTGTTGTTGTCGTGCTTCTTTTTTTAATATTTGCTTTTATACAGGCATTACTTGCACAAAATTGTGTTGTGTATCTTCTGAACCTTTAGAAAGTTCATTTCCAGGGAGGGCACAGGGGATCAAGAGAGATATGTAGGAAGTAAAATTGCACAAAGGAGACAGACATCATTAATCCATCGATCCGGCTGCCTGGGTCTGCCTCTCTCTGCATTGCTGCCTCGCTGGCAGGCTCGAGCCAGGTAGCGCAGGAAGGGCTAATGCGATCTGACTCACGATCAATACTAACATGCTCTTAGATGCACTGTTTGTGCTTGCCGGGGTACTAGTTTGGAGACGCTACTGGATTATGTTTTACACCTTTTTAGCATCTAACAAGCATTTGAGACCTCTAACAGAAACCAAACACAATTATCAGAAGGCAGAGAAAGGCTGGAGGGCTTGGTGATGTTGTGATAACAGAGTGAACCTTTGACCTCTCAGTTAATAGTCTAAACCTTGCTCAAATTAGTCATGACAGAGGGCTAAAGTCTGCACTGACTTTTACCCTTTAGAGTCTCATGGAAACAGTCTTGCAGGAATTCAAGCATTTCTAAAATTTGGTCTTCGAACTGAAAAGCAATTAGAAATGAACTGGGATTCTAAACCCTGTTCCTGTGATCAGTTTAGACACGCAGGCACACAGCAAGCGGCGTCAGTCTTGTTTGCGAGCAACCTCCGGGGGGATGCTGCGACTGCAGAGTCCATACTGCCCATCCTCCAAGAGACCCATCCAGCTGGTGCCACAAGCTGTTGGGAGGCAGACTGGGATGGTACTGCTGCCACCCATCCTCTGTGTGAGCTGTGGGTAAAGGTCTCCTGCCTCCAAAAGCAAACTCAAAAACATCCAAAGGCGCCGAATCCATCTGAAAAACAGAAGTGTCCAAACCAACTTAGAATCATTTAGTGTCTCTAATATCTGTTCACTACAGAGATTCAGAGTTACAGCTCCCATTTGAGCTACAGGATGCCACATAGACATTATGGTATGCAATAATTTCAGATAGCATATATATACAGAGCCATTTAAGCTCCCTAAAGCACTTTATGTGTGAGACATAGGCAGGCATTATTTCAATCATTCTCAAAAATGAAGTCATCCATTCATCCGAAATACTCTTCTGCACTTCAAGTATGCTAATCTCTAAGCAAGAGTAAAAAAAAAGGAAAAAAAAAAAAACAGAGAAACCTTAGGAAAAAAGGGCATGAAATGTGTAATCCACAAAAGATAAAGATAACAGACTTGTTTACTTCCAAGTGCCTTCTGATAGTATGGGAAAAATTCATCTCTAAAGAAAAAAATGCTTCAAAATTTATGTTCTCTCTGACAATCTGACAAGATTGTCTGCTTTGCTTGTGTGTATTTCCCAGTCCTCTTTCTGATTTTTAAATTATTCAAGGTAGGACACTTTCATCAGTTCAGACACTTGAGAAAATCTGTCCTATTCAGGTTTTCTCTTCGTTTCTTTGGAGATCAAATGGTCAAAGTGCATGCACAGAAGTTCTCCTCCAGATTCACCCAGAATGCCTCCATCCCCACAGAGATTCTGGTAAAATTTGCCATCCCCACTGACTCGAATAGACCAGAGGGTTGATGTAGGAAATTAGCTGCTAGAACTGCTTTTTGCTATGGGAAAAAGTCTTCGTTTGCCATGCTGCTAGAAAAATAGAACTCAATTCAGCACCAAAGGACCCCTGTCAAGGACAGAGAACTGCTATACCATGTGCTGTGACATAATGCAGGAAGGTTATTACCCAGGAAAACCACAGAATTAGGCTCACCAGAAACACTACATGGACAAAATAATGTGAAAATTGTTGTCCATTGCTTGAAACTATGCAATTGTTTACACTTCTTGTTTCTTCCCCTGTTGTGACTGACTTCAACATCAGCATTCCCAGTTCTTTCCTGTCTAAAAATTTGTTACTAGAAATGCAAAGAAATGAGCCTGAAGCACTAATGAGTCTGAGGCAACATGGAGTACCTGTGCTGCTGTTTTTCCTTGTAACAAACAAAATATGTGTTTGAATTAAAAATATATGTTAATGAAAAGAATAAAACGTTGTACATATTCTACACAGTTCTAGAGTTTACAGATACCAAGTTTGCCCAGCACAAGCAAGGCAGCTTTGTTTCTCTTTGGAGCTCAGGAAGACGAAGGTCAGGCAAATCAGAATATGGAACATTTGGTTCCTCATTGGCCTCCCTGGTGCTTTTTCCTCTCAGTGCATTTCATTTTCTTGGCAAATGTCTGTGACATATCAGTAAGTCATTTTAACACTTCTTCATGCCCTACTATTTCAGTTTCAAGATCATTAATAAAACAGCAGCTTGGAAGGTGGCACAACAGGCATTCTAGTATGTGAGCAGGTAGGGTGGCTGTCTGATTTTTTTCCCCTGCTATTAGCATAGTCAGACTCTCATAAATAAGGAGAATATAGTCTATAGAGAGTTTCATATATATATATATATATATTACATATATATATATATATATATGAAAAAAGCACAGTATGTTTCTCACAGACCAGCTCTGTGCTATTGAATCATCTATTAGAGAAACTTTACCCTGGAAATTCAGGTCTTATAATTTTAAAGTTTTAAAATGAAACCCCCTCAGGCTAGCCCAGCATAAACAATTAGTTGCTCCCTGTTAAACTCCATATCCATAACAGTCCATTTTGAATGTTTCATAAGGTACACTAAGGGACATCATTAGTATGTGAATTTCTTTCACAAAGATCACAATGAGGGCTTTAGGAAGAGAATGCACATATCCAGGGAAGATTGGCAGACGGAACGTCGCAAGCTGCTCGTGCTGAGTCGATTCAGAATCAAGTGAAAGCATTTGAGCCATTTAACTCTACTGCTTTTGATCCTCAAATCTCTGCCTTCACATAATCTTATGAGTACAGTTTTCTAAACCCAATTTAATATCCTATCTTGCTATTCCCCACTGGGTCCTTGGATTATTTCTTTAACTGTTTTTTCTTCTTTTCTATTTTCCTTTTTAAACTTTCATAATTTTTTTCCTGTGTGTGTATGAGTGTGTGTGTTATTCTAATATGAAAGCATTTGACTTTTTTGCCTTTTAACCTCTTTGCTTTTGCCATAGTTCAGGGGTATTCACCATGCAGTTTATTTCCTCATCTATCATTATAGGCAAGTCTAATGCTGCTTCTGATCAGGTTCATTGACTGCTGCATCCATGAGGCTTTACTTGAAATAGCATGGAATGCACACCACCTCCTCATTGATTCCTAGCTCAGAACCCAACTCTGAAACTTGAAATCTAAGAATATTTACCCCACATGCACCCTCTATTCATATAAAGAGATTCTAGGGTTCTTAACATAAATCTTTACCTGTAGATAAACCTTGAACTTAGAGTAATCAATAGGTGGAATTCTAATAATGCATCAAAAATAAGATCTGTTGAAGAAAAAATAAATTGAACCTTTGTGGCAATTAGGTTGATTTAATGCCATAGCAGGACAAATAATTTACTTTAGTTTTGTTCCTCAGAAGCAAGGATTATATTAGAAAGAGCAGAAAAATTCAAATACTAAAGGGTATCCAAGTTCCCTAAATTCACATACTTAATTGTCATGAGAAAAGGTAGCTCGTGATTCTTCAAGGGACTGTATGGTCATCATAAAACATTTTCTGTCTTGCTCTGTATGGATTCAGTTAATCACTAAACCCATGTGTAATATTTGAGAGTCAAAATGTCAGAAACTTTTCACCAGTCAGGAATTTCTCTGTTCAAATGCTAAGGTAAATTTTGTAACAATGCAGGTGCCCCAAAAGAAAAAAAAAATAGTTATTTATCAACAACTATTCATACATAACTATCAATAACATACAATAACATTCATACATCACTATCAATAACAATTCATACATTTTCAAATAAATCAATATGTGATGAAATCTGATCCAGTTTATTGTGTTACACATCGATGGAAAGTTCCAGTGAGGAGCAGAGCAATGCAACCCATGAAGCCTCTGTCAGCCGTGTTCTTCTCTTGTGCAATTCATCACTAATGCCCACTTTTAATGATTTGGGATTTATCTATGGCATGAGTGGAACCATAATAACAACCTCAAAAATAAATCACAGCTTTTCCTATTTAGGGTAGAAGTTTTCTGTGGGCACTCTTATTTCAAAATAAGAGTGCTTTTGCATAAATATAGCTAAATTGGAAAGGAATCAGCTTTAAGTTGTATCAAAATAGGTCACTTAGGCTGAAATAATAGTGTCAGCACACCTACTTAAAACAAATTAATGAAGGGTGTGAATAATGGCTGACATATTTATTTGGTTTCCATTCAATACATAGTGTTTTGTAGCTGAAGCAGCAAGAGAGGGCTATTTTTACAATTCCTGTTTCGATAGTAGGAAATCAAAAGTAAAAAGTTTATTAAAAAATCCTGACATTGAAGTTTTTGCAGAGTGTCAGGTAGCACTGCTTCATACCCTGAACTGGTCACTGGATCAACAGAGAGATATAACAAAGAACAAAAAAGAAGAAAAGAACAGAGGAGAGGAGAGGAGAGG
>VYZT01011976.1:0-26115 GCA_013400735.1 Pomatostomus ruficeps
TTAGCGGATCGTGACACCCTGTCTCAGCTGTTCAAAGTTGGTGTTATGGTGCTCAGATTCAGTGAAACTACACACGACTTCTGTGGCTGGCTGTGGCATTTTGGTAATTTTTTTTTTTCTTTTGTATCCATGGGCCCGAAAAGAGTCAGTCTTCTTTTCAGAGGTTATTTCCAGCAGGCATGTGAGTCATTATAGTTTCCTTACATAAATCAATGCTCTATTTCTTGACTAGCTGCTGCCTCTTATCATACCAAAATTGTCACCATCTCTCATTCATTTGAGCAGCTTCCTCTACTGTTTGCTCCAGTGACCTTTTCCCTGCAGGTCTGAGTGTCTCTGTAAGTCTCACCCACATGATGTTTGCCCTTTCTTACTCCTAAAGCTGTAAAACAATTAAGCGAACCTCCCACTTCTATCATCTAGATCATAAAATTGTGAATAAGGCTTGGGAAGAAAAAAAACAAAGAAAATTAATGGTAAGAGCTTGCTCTTAGAGATCAAGGGTCTTGGGCTGAGGATAATCATTTTTGTGTCTCCCCAGACCTGAAATTTATTTGAGATGCCAAAAAAGAGATCTTTAATGTCTCTGTGTAGTTCCTACAATACATGAAGACAGTTTCACTGAAATGATACTCTAATTCTCAGTTTCGACGTGAAACATCTAAAGATCTGAGTTCCTCCTTGTCAAAAATGTGACTGCAGCAGAGATGCTTTAGAGTTTTGCATAATGGAGAACCAAGACAGAGATGGGGGAAGATAGAAATGAACATTCAGTAGGTGACTCTGGCAAGCTGAGGTGGCTGCACAGAAGCCCAAATCAGTCGCCTGTGTGTTGGAGCGTTCAGAACAGACAGATGCAGTGGGTATCATTGTTGGCATGACAATAAGGAGGGAGAGCTGACATTTCTGCCAAGTGTGGGTGAAGAACTGAAGGTGTTGTTGGCTGTAATAATGCACTTGTTAGAGAAAGCCCTTGAAGGTGACAAGAACTGACACTTGCCCTGTCTCTCATATTCCCTCTGCAGTCATACTTAGAGGTCAAAAATCTACAAATACGAGCCAGGGTTTGGAACACAGAGAGGGAGCTGCATCCTCCTGCAGGAACTGGCCCCAGAGTGCAGAAATCCTGTGGTTATAAACAGACTTTGTGAGCATTGTGATGGAGGAAATGGAACACCAAGGCTTGAGAATATTCTTAGGATATTTTAAGGCAACGATTGGATTAAACCCTGAGAATTCAGCTCTGTTTCCTCCCAGAAAAGTGGGGATGTGCAAATTTCTCTTATGAGCTCTTCTGGTGGAACACAGCTTCTTGCAGGAAAAATACCGTACTTAAGCAATCATTGTCTCTGCTAATGAACTCCTGCTCATTCAGACTTTTCTCACTGAAGAGAATTCGGCTAATCTGAAAATCTGAATCCCAGCTGCCAGAGATGGCTGCACCACAGGACCTGGAGCAAGACTGTGCTCCTGCTGCCTGCAGCATCAAGGATTTAATCTGAGCCTACCTCCCTGCCTGCTATTGGGTGTGTAAACCAAGATTTAGCCTGTGTAGTAGGTGGAAGACCTCTGGCTCAAGCACGACAGGAGCTCTGACACAGCACATGTGGAGCACAGCCCTTCCAGCTGACAGTGTGGAAACCTGTACATTTCACTCAGCTGGTGTGAATCTTTTTTTTAGGGGGTGGATATTCACTTTTTCAATCAAGAGATATTCAGATTTTGCATGTCTGCACAACATATTTGAAACTGGGTGTCATAGAATTGTGGCATGGTTTGGGATAGAAGGGACCTTAAAGCCCATCCAGTGCCACCCCTGCCATGGCAGGGACACCTCCCACTGTCCCAGGCTGCTCCCAGCCCCAATGTCCAGCCTGGCCTTGGACACTGCCAGGGATCCAGGGTCAGCTACAGCTTCTCTGGGCACCCTGTGCCAGGGCCTCCCCACCCTCACAGAAGGAAAAATATTTTCCCGTATGCATTTGTGACTCACCATTTCACAATCTGACCTGGCAGGATTCACAACCTTGTTCACAGATACCATAAATATGGTAAAGAAAGGTGTAGAGAAGAGTCTGTCCTTGCTGTAGGCAGTTCTTGGCCTTTCTCTCTCCTGTAACCGACACCAATATGAAAGCGAGTTTACTCTGCTTATAGGTGACTCCCAGAACTGTAAATCACAGTTATGGATGGTGGAATCCAGCAGAAAATATCTCCTGTGTGATCACACCATGTTTGTGAGTCTTGAAAATGTGAAATTGTAATTTCTATTTAACCAATGTATACCTGGGTGGCAACAGAACATGGGGTGTCTCATTCAGTTTTTCCCTTAGAGGAGAAACCCGTGAATCACCTGCAGTTTTCCTCTCCATGCAGCCTGTGCCTTTACAGAACATAAACCAAAAGATTTTATTTTCTTGAGCAGGAATTTTTACAAAGGAAGAAGGAATCTGTTACAAGCAATCTGAAGTGAGATCTCATCTTTTAATCATTGCAGAATCTCTGCATCATTTAGGTTGGAGGAGACCCCTCAGATCGTCAAGTCCAACCTTAATTAGGGTTAGTATCAACGATCTTTAAGGTCTTTTCCAGCAAAAATTACTCCAGGATTCTAAGTTTCTGAAAATTCAGGCTGTGCATGTACACTGTGCTAGACTTGAAATGTCCCAAGTGTTCCCTTCCAAAATGTTAGGATGGCAATTGAAAGCAGCACAATGATCCAGCCAGATGGGCTTTTATATTTGAAGGATCCTGGTTTGTTTTTTTACAAAAAAGGCATATTCAGAGGCAGTGGGTCATACAGACATTTCCTCCTCCAAGCAAGGCAAGAAGCAAAACTTAAACTCACCAACTTCTACAGCATTCTTTTTAAAGCTAGCAAATTGCTGTCATTATCTCTAAGTGCCACAGGAAACTTGCTCTAGCAGTAACTAGCCTGGCTGTCCTTTTGTCTCATCAGGCTTTGCAAGAGAAACAGAAAAGCAGCCTGGGAATTGGGTGCATTACTTGTATTATGAAATCCACAGCAAAATCCTCATAAACCTGTGATTATCTTGTGTTTATATTTCATCTCATTGTGCAGCCAGATACACTGGGTTGAGTGCACCTTACAGGTGCTTTCAGCAGTTGTGTTAATTCAGAGCAAACGACTCAAATGTTGTAACTAAGGGAAATGAGTAGAAGCACAAATAAATAACATCTGGTTTTCATTACTGTATCAAATTACCAAACCTCAGGTACTTAAAAACTCCCAGCAAAGAACAGAAGGGAATCAGATGCTCCTGATTTCCTTTATTGCTAAATATAAGCAGGGGGAAAAAAATAAGGAAAAAAATTGTTTTTATCCTTTATCTTCAGAATTTATTAAAAACACTGAAATCAGTTCTGGGCTATACCCACAGTCTGTGTCATTTACTGCTACAACCCTTATCTCCTAGTCTTAATTAAAGGATTATTGTGAAAATATTTGTTGTTTTTCTGTCTCTAGTTAATGCTACCTTCTGCGTATGAGGCGTAACCTAATATTGAAGCAAACAGAAGTACTAAGAGGCAAAAATCACACAGGAAATTTGGAAAAAAAATTTAAACTTGGGAAAGCACCATAACTTAACTGGAGCAAAATCAAACTGTGACATACATGAAACCAATAAAAGAAGTTATATTTTATACACTCACAAATTAAAAAAAGCTATTCAGAGAAACTTGAATCAGTCATTCACACGTAGAACAGTTTATACAGACCTTAAATAATAAATGCACTGCTGTACCTCAAGAAATCACACAATAACTAATAATATTTATGACAGCATCCCCACTACAGGTAAACCCTTTCCCATTTACTATTTATGAAGGGGCTTGGACTTTTCATATGTGCCTGTGTTATTATCCCAGTTTGAAAAGATGGTAACTTGGAGGATTGAGTTTTTGCTGTGTACAGATCTCCCATTTCCACCTTCCAGGTGGAAGCTTTGAAGCCACTTTGTCTCTGCCTCCTTGGAAGGACTGATTCACTCTCAGGCCAAAACCAAAAATGTTTCTTGAAACAGCTTGTGTCTAAAAATATAGGTCTGTATCTTATTAGCACCTTGGATCTAACACTTAAGTTCTTTGTTTCCATTTATACCTGTTGCTTTTGCACAGGTATGTAAAAGTAGTTGGCAATATCACAGTTTCACGCCAAGTGAATTCATGTCCTGGAACAATGTATCAGCTCTTTTTTTAAGCATTGTTATCTAAAAAAAATTATAATGCCATATTTCTATGCATTTGATTCCTTCTGCTTTTAAGGTGTTATCAGGACAACTTGTCAGCAGTCTGCTCTGTGGACAGGTGAGGGAAGGAATCTGCTGATGTGAAGACAGCATTTGCTCTAAAATAGAAATGATATATAAATAGTTGTACCCTGAGACAGAGCTTGAGCTCAGTAGCTCACATGCACATGACTGTATTAAAATATTTCAGGAAAAATTATAGTATGTTACGCCTTTAAGCTTCTAAAATTTTCCCAAGTGCTAAAACCTTAAATAGGAGAGATTAGCGTTTTTAATTTTGCTATATACATGTATATAATTACATGTCTACTCCTTGGCATATATATCCAATCAGCATTTAAAGCTATAATTTCCCCTGAGAGGTATTATACTTAGAAACTGCAGAAATAGAGCATGGTCAGCACATCATCGGTAGAAGAGCTGCAGAAAAAGAAAAAAAAAAAAGGTTTACCCAGTAACATCTTGCACACAGAAGAAAACTTTTTCACAAGTTTAAAATAAAAATAATTATACAGAGACAGGAAAAGGAATATGGACTGCTAGACAGGAGAAGTAGACTCACTGCTTTATTGGCCAGTTTGGGCTGAACCATGGTGTTGTGTGTGGGCCAAACTGAAAAGTGAAAAATTAAATAAATGCAAATTAAATAAATGAATCCAGCAAGGATGAGGAGACACCAATAAATTGACGCACAGGGTGATGACTGAAAGCACTAAGACTTTAGCTGTAAAACTATGGAGTGAGGGTAAATATCATTGCCAGCATCTCATGGCAAATCAAAGATCAAATCTTGGAATGTATTGGGGGATTTTGACTTTGAGGGAAGGGACAGAAAGCTTCTTGAAGGCATTTTTGGGGCAGTACTTAAGGGGAGATGCTGAACAATTCTTTTCATTGGAGTCATAAGGAGGAATTAGGAAAGCTGAGTCTGCCCCAGACGAGGAGCCAGCTGCCTTCCCTGCTTCCCTGAGTTTCCGTAATAATTCTGGGTAGAAAACCAAGAGGAACAGAGTGTACTTCCTTGCTATATATTCATTAAATTAGCATATGCATAAAATCATGCTGGATTGCCATATTGTGCAAAGTAAAATAATATTCTTTACTTTTATAAGAAATCAGGTCACTTTTTTACCATAAATGTGTCAGGATTTCTCTGTCACAGGCTTTCGTCCCATGCAGTTTACTTTTTAAAAGCAGACACAACAAAAACTGAGAAAATATTTAATGATAATACAGAAGCTATCAAAGTCTGATATCAAAGGAAGGCATATTTACATATGGAAAGCCAAACAAAGAGCCTTTCTGCATTTGTCCTTGTAAGTTACACATGATTGGGCCATATTATAGTAATTTCCCTTCATACTGACTTATTTCATGTCATTATTTAGGTAGTTTGCTTATAAAAATGTATTTTGTTGTGTGGAAAAAGGCCGAGGAATCCTAAATCATGTTGCATTTATGCTTGGGGAGGAAGGCAAAATTTTACCCTGTCCCCTAAACTGCTCCTGCATATCAGATACTGTGCTCTGGGGGTGGTTAATGAGAAGCACATGAGTGATGGACAGGATCCAGGAGAATCCAACCATGCAAAGCTGCTGCAACCACCCACCAGCAGAAGAACATATAAACTATCACTTGTTGGAGGTTTCTTACTGGGAGGCACCAAAGCACTCATTTACCATCCAGGCAATTTTCTCTGGAGTAATTTCCTGCCTGCCGGGAGTTTGATGGTTCAGAATGGAGCTCTGCTCCCAAAATTCCACACAGGGTCCAACAATGTGGCAACGAGGCAATTTAGAACCACCAGAGCAGGCTGTGTGTCCCTCTGAGCAAAATATTAACAAGATGTGGAGCACTGGTGGTGTTGTCCTCTGTCCTTCCACTCAGACTCAAGGGTTTAGGGAGGAACAGATCAATGTATCACCAATGCCACACTCAAGGTTTGGCCTCCTATGATCATGGATCTACCTTTGAGAAGATGTTGGGAATGATGGGATTCACCTGAGGAGCATTGCTGGAGACCTGTTCCAACATGGAAGAATTAATTAGGGATGTCAGCGTTGGTGGCAGCCTGTGCTACAATGGCTGTGGCCTCCTGCAATATACAATACTGAGGGATATGATTGAAGAGTAGAGTCAAGATCCTGAATTTTAGGAGAACAAACCTTTTGCTCTTTAAGTAACTGGTGGATGGGATTCCTTGGAAACCCACTGTCCTCAGTGGAAAAGGAGGGAAACAAAACCAGCAGCTTTTTAAGGACATTTTTCTAAAGTGCAAGAGCTCTCAATTCCAACAAAAATTGGGCAGCAGAGCCAGAGGCCAGCATGGCTCAGGAAGGACCTCCAGGTCAAACTAAAGCATAAAAATGAAATATCCAGGCGATGGGGCTAGGGAATGTCTGTACTGAGAAAAATATGGGGACAATACCTGGATGTGGAGGGATGGGGTTAGGAAAGGTGATGCACAGCTGGAACTGAATTTGGAAAGAAATTTGAAGAGTAATGAGAGCTTTTTACAAATGCATTGGCCAGAAAATGGGTATCAAAGAAAAGGTGGCCCCCTTGGTAAAAAAGACAGGAAAGCTCTTGACAGCTAACATGCAGAACATCAAGGTGCTCAACAAATCTTTTTCCCTCTGTTTCCAACAGTAATCCCTCTTCGCACATTGTTCAAGTCCCTGAAAATCAGGACAGGGACTGAAGGAGTGAAGTTACTCCCATCACAGGAGAAAGTGAAGTTTGAGATGAACTTGAACAGACACAAACCTGTGGTTCCTGCCTAGGCATCCTAGATCCCAGAGGGTAGGACACAGCTGCCAAGCCACTCTCCGTGACATTTGACAACTCATGGCAGACCAGTGATGTCCTTGGTGAGTGCAGAAAGGGAAATGATGCACCCATCACTAAAAAGAGTAGAAAGGAGGTCTCTGGGAACCACCGACCTGTCTGACCCAAATTTGCACATTTTTTAAATACTTCCCTCAGCCACTTCCCTCGACAGCCAGTTCCATGCCCTGGACTCACACGAGGATATCCTTTCCCCACTTGAGAAAGGTGTACTAGATGTCGATACGTTACTGTCCCCTTCCTCTCCGTCTTGGGAACATGAATTCTTTAGATATCTGTGCAACTCAGGACTCTTCAAAAGTGATTAGAAAGTGGACTGAAACTTTTTTTTCGTAAGGAAATCTGGAGCCCAGGATACTTGCCTCCATTCAAAAATACCTCCTTCAATCCACAGTCATAGGTGAACAAGTTGTCACTGGCCTGTCTACCCCTGGAATTTTCACATCAGGAAAACCCTTGGTTGTCTTTTAGAGAGCCTTCCCATTAGCTTTGGATTGCCTTGCTGACTCTGCTTGGTGGAAAGATGTTTTATTATTATTATTATCATTGTTTATATATTTATTTTCTGAGTCTTTTTCTTGCCCTGTTTACTATTGCGGTGAAAGACTACAAAGCCTGAAATCATTGCCTTCAAAAAAAACTGGCAAAATCACAGCATTTTTTGAACACACTACATAAATGTCTGTAATTAATCACATTTTTGATAGATCTCATAGTTCTGAGAACTCCGCAGTTATGTGTTTAACAAAAAGAGTGATATCTACTAGCTGTATACAGTGACTAATGTGAGACATTTCCCAGATATTTCATTTTACAGCTGATGTAGCTGATTTGAAAATAAATATTCTTATTCTTCCCCTTTCCACCTTTAAAATAGCTAAAAGACAGATTTGAATAGGTTCCCTACCATGTGAATACTTTCACAGTTCTGTGATTCCAAAGCAAATATCACTATTTCCATTCTTATGAAGTATAGAGCATAGAAAATAGACAAGGAAAATAAAATAAGCTTCAACTTTCTTTTTTATCTTTCTCCTTTGGATAACCCTTCCAGAAAAAAACCAAAACTGTAGGAAATACAAAATTTTTTTCCTGCATAGTTATAAGGGTGCGAATTAAGATGTAAAATAAGCAATCATATATTATGGATGGAAGAGGGATAAGATTAATAATACCTAAAAATATTATTTCTGTCCACCAACTGTAGAATGTCCTTTTCACCGTGGAGAATAAAATGATCCTGTAGTGGAAAGCAGATGCTTTCTTAACTATCCTGTAATCACAGAATATTTGAATTTTCAATATTATTTGGGGTAGAGCTTCCTGGTTTTCATCCTATTTTGTGGTATATATTAATTCCCACACTCCTGGCTGCTGGTATGATTATTTTCACACATTTTCACTATAGTTGTGCCTGAAAATCTTCAGTCATGAATTCTTCTTGCTTTTGGGACTGTACCCCCATGGAGCAGGGAGAGTTCCCACAGGTTTGTGAGCAACCACCTCATAATGGGTTTGGGTGTTGAGGATTTAGGGGTGAGAGGGTGCAGCGGTGGGTTCTGTGAGGAGCTGCTGGGAGCCTCCCCGTGTCCAGTGGCTGTGACCCTGTGGGAAGCCTGAGGCGGAGCCGGGTTCTGGAAGGAGCCAGTGGAGAGAGGAACCCACAATGGAGTAAGGTTGATCTCAGGACTTTGTGACCTCAAAGGAGAGACCTGTGCTGGAACAGGCCATTCTTGAAGGGCTGACACCATGGAAAGGGACTCACACAGGAGAAGGATGTGCCTGGAGGACAGATCCCATGGGGGAACTGCTCAGCAGCAGCCTTTTCCTGAAGGACTGACCCTGTAGGAGCAACCCACACATGCCAGAGGGTTCCTGAAGGACTGACCCCATGGAAGTGACCCGTTCTGGAGAAACCAGTGCCTGAAGGACTGACCCTGTGGAGGATCCACGCTGGAACAGGTTGTAGATGAAGAACTGCAGNTGGGATCATAACACGTGGGACACTGTTTGCACTTGTGCTTATTTTGTTGTTTCAATGTAACGTGGGGTGAGCGCTGCCTGGATGGGGAGGGGAAGATCCCAATTCCACAGGCAGTAATGTGCTCATGGCGTGACAGTTTTTCCCAACCTGGCAATGAAACNGGATCCACGCTGGAACAGGTTGTAGATGAAGAACTGCAGCTCCTGGACATGTTGGAGAAGTTCATAGGGGACTGTCTGCCATAGGAGGGACCCCACAGCGGGGCAGGGGCAGAGGGTGAGGGTGGAGTCCAGTTGTTGCCTTTTTCCTAACTTAGAAATGAAACTCAAGATAATTTTTAATGTAAGAGATAACATAAAAGTGAATTTTTATTTGGAGGCCTCCAGGGGCAGTTATGGAAGAGTGTCCACAAAAGCCCAGCCCCACAGGGGTACACACAGTTTTATAGGTTTTAGGAAATTAGTATAATTGATAAAAAGCACCAATTAGGAGCACAAGTGGTGAAGTAACTCCCACTTCTGGTTCAACCCTTCTCTGGAGCCCCGCCTTGGTACCGGCTGTACTTTGTTTATGAAAATGTGACTCAAAGTGTTGTCCTCAACCTTGGTAGCCAGGAAGAGCCAAGAAAGAACAGGGGCCCTGGAATTTGTTTTCTCTTCCTGCCTAGGAAAAGACTGAAACTAAGGTACAATATGAAGCTACAAATGTACAAATATATGTGTAAAGGATACAGGGAATATATTTTAAACAAAAGGAAAAAATAAAACGTGATACCAACCCCTGAGGAGGACGGAGCAGCAGGGACCGTGTGGGATGGACTGACCAAGACCCCTGTTCCCTGAAACCCTGCAGCTCTGGGAAGAAAGGAAGAAAATCATTCAGGAGTGAAGCAGAGCCTGGGAAGAAAGGAGTGATGGGGAAAGGTGTTTTAAGACTCAGGTTTGTTTCTCATTACCCTACTCTGATTTGATTGGTAATTCATTAACCTGGTTTCCCCCAGTCCAGCCTGCTTTGCCCATGCTGGGTGATCTCTCCCTGCCCTTGTCTCGACCCTGGAGCCTTTTGTTGTGTTTTGTCTCCCCTGCCCAGCTGAGGAGAGGAGTGATAGAGTAGCTTTGGTGGGCACCAGGTATCCACAAGTCTTTAAATTATTACACTTCTCTTTCTTTGCCTGTCATGATGCAAAGGTTTCCTTATTTGGTACAAATGAATGAAATGAAACAGGATGACTGAAATCCAAGGATATAATGAAATTAATGAAATTCATGTGGATATAGTAATTAAGTGTTGGATATAATGTCATATATTTCACTTATAGGCTTTCGAATTGTGATTAAGTAGCAATTTATGTAGCTGATTAACACCTTTTCTATTTCAGCTGAAAGGACTGCAGTTTTTCTGTCATCCAGACCTCTCATCCTGTAAAAATGAATCATCAGACTAAGTCCTTATTCCAATTTGTAACATTATTTCCTTGATTTTTCCTCAAGAAAAAATAAGTCACAAAGAAATTTTAGAGTGGCTCATGATTGTGGTTGCTTGGCCCATTTAAAGCTAGAGCTTAAATAGACTAGATGAAACTTCCTACTGCACCACAAAATGTAATTTAACATCAGAAGGAACTAGATTTTCTTCTGAAGTAGGTCTGTTCAAGCAATTCTAGGGCCATGACTGACCAGAAGGTTCAGTGGAAATTCCAGTTAAGGACATGACCTTGTGATTTGTTGAACTGCTGGAACATTTTTTTTTATTTATTCTTTCCAAATCAGAAATACTGACTTCAAGACTCTGGCCTGAGAAATTGCTTTGACATCCCTCAAAAAGGTAGACTTGTCTTTACAGAAATTAAAGTTTCAGTTCCCTGTGTAAAACAGGAGATGAGTAAAAATGGCTTTTTTTCTTTCTTTCAAAGAGAACCTCTAAATTTTGAAAGGAGATTTTTCTTCAACTACAAAAGATAGTGTTAAAATGATTGAAATGGATAGCAAAAATAATAGAGCAGAAAGCAATTTTTACTTCGTTTTGCTTTCTCCTCTTCAACTTCTGTTATTCCTGTCAATATTTGCATGTATTAACTACATAAATGTTTATAAGATGTGTTGATATTGCTCTTCACCTCAAAGATTCATCCAAATAATTAATTAATTGACTCTGATAAAGTATTATAAATCAATTGTATCATCAACAAAGACTCAATTATATGGCACAAGCATTACTAAACCTGCATCTTGAGAACACGAATTTTTGTCTTTCAATATGCATTCTCATAAAGGAGTAGGGGCTACTGTAGCACTCGGTCAGGTCGGCTAGGCCGAGGAGCCCAAAGGAGAGCCTAATAAAAGACCACACCGAAACAGCAGACGGAGAGGGCAGAAAGAGAGAGAGGGCAGAACCCTCTGCCTTTATTTATATGTTTTTACAAATCACCGTGGATTGGAGGTAGAAATCACCACCTCTCAATTCCATTGGTCAAAGCATCAATCTATCATATTTCTCCACCCAGTATACTGGAATTATAAACACACATACAGTTAGCAAAAACATAGATAGTTGTTAGGAAACCATGGCCATGTTTACAGAAGAAGTGTGAGAAAGTATTACAGAAAGAGAAACACTAAGAAACTGCAAAACTCAATTAAAAAATACACTGACCTTCTTCTCTGGTCCCAGAACTGATTATCAGTGTTTTATTACCCTGAATGATCTCCTCATAGGTTTTGTACAGTACTACAGACTGCAGACTTTTTTTTCCAAGGTAATAAATCAGTTTTCAGTTGGTTTATGAACTCTGGCCCATGGAAATCACAGGAGCTGTGCTTATTTAGATGTCTGTCCTGGAGTGATTTTATGCTCTGTATTTCCGTCATCTGCTTATGCCCAGGAATGGGTCCTGTAACTTTAAGCTGGGAAGGGAAGTAGCCAGAGAAGGTCTGGCACAGTTTGTGAGATACTAGAGCAAGGTGAGAGTTATTTTACATACTACTGCCTCACTGCCTGGGAATTAGGAAAGAAGGGGTTTTTTCCTTTCTCTAGGACTGTGGCTTTTTGCTTTTTCCCTTTTTGGGCTGTTCAGTTTGGGTTTTTTCCCATCTAGAAAATCAGACCATCTCCAGGGGAGACAGTTGGCAGGACCCTCGCCAGGAGCTGATGGACCCCTGGCCCAGCCAGGCTGAGCCAGAGAAAGGAGAGACTCTAAAATCCACCATCTTTCTCCACAGCAGAGAAGGTTGATTATCTAACATTATTCATTTTTTCCCTTGTGCCTACGTGCACCTTGCTTGTTAAATAAACAAGTTTTTTTCACTTTCCTCCAAGAAAATTCCTTTTGAACCTTGGCTGGGGAGAGGGGATGAAATTCTGCCTTTTAGAGGAGACACCCTTTCAGGAGTTTCCTCACAAATTTGTCTCAAACTGGGACAGATGAGGTTGCCAGAGTTGTCTCAGTGCAATCCCCAACACGCAATTTCCATGCTTTGCTGCTGTGTGCTGTGGTGCCGAATCCTCTTGATGCAAAGCTGGCTGAGTGATATGCCTTAATGTGCTTAATTTTCAAATCTAGATAAGTACAGAGAAGTCGATGTTCCCTAAGGATCCACAGATCCTGATGAAACAGCTTGCTGTGAGACACCCTCAGCTCACGATTTCCTCCTGTGAATCAAAGTAAATTCTTTTTTATTTTTCCTTTGGAAAATAGAAAATGGATTTTGTGTTCAAAATACTCCATGTTAACAGGAGAAATAAAATGTCTGAAATGTTTGCATGTAGCTGTTAATTTTTAGTTATGGAAGCATATTTGCTGTGAAGAGACAATATGTGCTGTCTTTTAAATTGTTTCCTTAAGAAGTAAGGCTCTTTTTTTTCCTTTTGTCTCTTTTCTTATTTTAGAAGATATAATTTCTGTGAACTGTGTGATCTTGTGAACTCAGCAAGTCAGGCCACTACAATGCCATTTTTTATTAGCTAACGTGTTGAAAGCGTTGCACTTTTTTCCCATTTTTTTTTGCTTTATTTCAGAGTCTTCATTAGCCAAAAACCAAAAAAAAAAAAAAAATTAAAAAATACAACTTTGAATCAGATGTATATTGCAATCCATACTCCCATTTCAAGCTTAATAGCCAGAGATAAGTTTCTGAGACATTAAAAAGCCATAAATTGTAAATATTTAGATGACAGCCTCAAGACAATGCCTTTCCCAACAAAGAAGACTTAAAGCTAAAAGTATTCAAAGTCTAGAAATAAACAGGATGTCTTTGAACTAAAACTCTGTTTTATTGAGGAAGACATTATGTCAAACATCTGTCTACACATTTTCTAGGCATTCATTTTATGAATCATCATTTCATATGATGGATATTTTACTGTTATATCCATAGGTTTTTTTCAAGTTTTGGTGGGGCTTTTTTTGCAAGTATTGAAATTAAATTCTGGTAGATTGTTGCAAAGTTTTTCACAGTCTGTTTCGGTTGGGATTGGGTTTTTTAATTGTTTGGTTTGGGGGTTTTGTCTGGTTAGTTGGTTGGTTGGTTGGTTGGTTGGTTGGTTGGTTGATTGGTTGGTTGGTTGGTTGGTTTTTTTGTGGGTTTTTGTGAAGATCAGAGGCTAATCTTGATTTTAAGTCCATTCTATGAGTCAGTAAAACATTTCTATTTCCATGCAGAGGTGGCCAAGGGATGGGTGAAGACCAGTGAGGACATGGTATAAAGAGTAGTGATCTAGATAAAATCAGGGAATGCTAATAAATAGATTAGTAATGAAACTGAGGATTTTGTGGCACTGCAAGCAGGGTGTTCTGCAGTATGGGCATTAGAAGGATGTCAATAAATACACATAACCCATCAACATTGACCTTATTGGCCTTTAGATGAAGGAGGGAAGATTTAGATTAGATATTGGGCAGGAATTGTTTCCTGCGAGGGTGGGCAGGCCCTGGCACAGGGTGCCCAGAGAAGCTGTGGCTGCCCCTGGATCCCTGGCAGTGCCCAAGGCCAGGCTGGACATTGGGGCTTGGAGCAGCCTGGGACAGTGGGAGGTGTCCCTGCCATGGCAGGGGTGGCACTGGATGGGATTTAAGGTCCCTTCAAGCCCAAACCATTGTGGGGTTCTGTGTTTCTGTGATACCTCTTGAAAACCCAGCACAAAGTGAACTTGTTGGGCTGTAGGGGCTTCAGAATATTATGTACAAAGTACATTTCAACAAAACAGAAGTCTTTACACACCTTAAGAGGTTTTTAAATCTGCCATTTGGTGCCCAGCAACAAAACATAGGGAAAACAGGTGCAGTGGAAGTTCCATTTGAGTATGAAGAAAACAAATTTACTATGAAGGTATCAGACCACTGAAACTGGTTGCTCAGGGATGCTGTGGTGTTTCCTTCTCTGGAAATACTCAAAACCTGCTGGACATGATCCTATACATCCTGCTCCAGGTGAACTTCCTTGGTCAGGGAGTTTGGACAAGTTGAGCTCCAGAAGTCCCTTCCAAGCCCAGATGTTCTGTGATTCTGTGACTCAGATATTTTAAATGTTTAAATAAAACCAACAAACCAAGACCAACAGAATGAAGATAAAAATGAAGACTTCCTGTTGAAATATTAAAATCAAATTAAATTCCCATGAATATTATCGATATTGTATTTGAATCACAATCCTTCTTTAATCACTTGGATTTCATAGCACACAGACTTGTCATGAAACTTTTATTTTCAAAGCTTGACAATCTTTTTTTTTTGTTGTTGTTGTTCAAGCTGATCTCAACTATATCTCAAAATGTTTTAAATAGGCTAGAGCTAGGCTAAAGAACAGTCTAGTAAACCCATCCTGTTATTTAATAGCCTCAGGAAGGCACGATTCCTCTTGTCCATGTTTGTAAATAGGAGAAAAATACAACACAGTGCTTCTTGTAGTGGATTCACAATCCTCATACAGAGAAAGCTGGAAATCTTTGCCTTGTGCCCATTTTTTAACAGATTATCACTGACCTCTAGTAAAAAGAAGTGATGTCTGTTGCTGGGTTTGCATTTAGGGCCCGATCCATTAAATTTCTTTTTTCCATTGTCTTTCATGTACTTTGAGCCATGTCCCTATCTCAGACATGCACCTCCCACACTGACCAACTTCGAAACTTTTTTACCTTAGCATTCAAATATTGCATTTATATATTGCAGATAAGAATCTGACTCTTAAGTGAATGAATTAGAAGAATTTTGCCCATAAAGAGACAACAAATGAATAGTCTGTTATTTTTCTGTGATATTGTTTTGTGTTTAATACTAAGAAAAAGAGGGCACTTTAACAGAAAAATTTAATCATCCATGTGATCTCTATGTTAAAAACCAAATACTGATTTGAAAATAATTTACTTAGGAAGTAGTGGTAAAGCTAGAATCGTTGTTTTCATTTCTTACCAGGAAAAGAATACTTGCCTAGAAAATTGAGAGGTAAATTTCTTTGCCTTTCAGAGAAGCTTATAAAATTTTATATTGCTCCTTATCTTGTAGATAATGACATGAAAATTTTTCTACAAATATAAAAAAATATGCCGCACAAGACAACAAAGACTGGAAAGCATTGGAGGTGTCATTTCCTCAGCCTGGACCAGGTGGGATAGAAGCTGAGGCTGTTTTATATTACATTTTTATCTGACATGGTTTAAAGTGCTTTGTGAAATAACATTTATATTTTCCACCCATAAAGAAACGCATTCTGCAGAATGATGCCTTCAGAACAAACGAAAGACAGTCTCCAATTAAGGATAAGTGCCACCAAAGATCTCTCCAGAGAACTCTCCAGAAATGTTCTCTTTGTCTTATTGATGCTCTGCACGTGATCTGCTCCAGCTGAAGAAAGGGTGGAAAATACAGAAAATGTCCAATAGTGTTGCTATACTTTGTTGTGATTATTATTATTATTATTACTATTATTATAACTATTACTGCTAAGGGTAACATTGCCTTCTTATTACCTGAATTTCCAATGGAGAAATAGCAAATGTTTTAAGAGTCTTCTCTTAAAAAAGAAGAGAATAGGGAGAGAAAACAAAATTTATGGAAGCAAAGAGGTTTTGTCCCAAGAGAACTTTTACATGTTAAAAGTGACTGGTATTGCTTTTGAAGTGGATAAATGCAGCACTGTATTTCAAACTTCATGGTTCATATTATCTCAAAATCCTGGAAAAGGGCAAAAATTCGAAATGAAAGGTCACTGCAGAACCTCTGGGAATAGAATATTTACATTTATGAAATGGGTATTATGTCTGCTCTGCAGTGGGAACCAAATTATTTTTGCAATATCTCCCAAAACCATTCTCTTTTAAAAGGACTGCAGGTGCTTCAGTCTTGCTCTGAAAACAGCTGCTCTCTACACTAAGCTACTCAAAATTCTGTATTTTCTCATTAGAAACCCAGAGTGATCACAAATTGGCTTCAAAATTGCCTTCTTCACTTGAGATCCTCAGTGATACATCAATTACAGGAAAACCCTTGGCTTCAGAAATGCAAACTCTCATCTAGATCAACCACACTGACAAACAAACAAGATTTTATCTGTTGGTATTTGCTTAGTTATTCAAACCCAATCTTTGTCCAGTAATTTTATGGGACAAAAAAATATAATTTAGCTGTCCATGCCTCTGTCCTGCAGCATTGATACGTTCCAGCTATTCTAGACAGTCGTTAGTTTGGTCCAGCTGGCTTTGGACTGTTCTTTCTGAACCCAAACATTTTATATGGTACCTGCAAAGACAGTTCCTCTACTTGCAGATTAGATTTTGTTTGAAGAGGTTCTACTTGCTTTATTTGGGTTTTTTTTTATTTTTCTGCATTAATTTTTAACTTTTTGATTTAAGCTTCTCTGGTTACCTGTCAACACCTGCTGATAAATTATTATTTTCTCCAAAGTCAGACAGGCACTCTTAAAGGGTGTCCCAGTCTCTCTGGGACTCTGATCCCAGAAATTCTATAATTATGTTGTGCCCAGGTCTGTCTTTTCCAGCAGCGTGGCTGTTGATTTTTTGCCACAGCCTAGAAATTCTCTCTGCCCCCATGGCAATTCCCCTCAGCCAGGCAGGCAGGGCAGTTCTGAGCTGGAAAAGCAGAGTGCAGACAGAGCCAAAACCATTGCTGGGTGTCAGAGCTCACCAAAACAAACCCAGGGATTTCTGCTCCAAGCAAATGTGGATTTAGGAATTCTGCTGGGTTTGATGGCTGCCTAGCATTCCTGGGCTCCTGACTGTCCAGATGGGGATGCTGGAACAGGGATAATCCTTATAAATTATCTGTAGGGCATTTGTGCAAGAGCACCAAGAGAAATGGAGCAGAGATGAGAGATGGATGAATGACTCCTACTGCTTTTAATAATCCGGGAAAAAAAATTAAAATTTCTAAATTAAAAAAAAAAAATACAGCAAAGAACATGACTACCTAACCTTCATGAATATCATGAGTGAAAGGAGTGGTGGAAGCAACACTTTCATGGAAACATTCATCTCATCCTAGTGAAGATAATTCAGAAATTTTCATTTATTGTTGCCTCAGCTCATAAGGCTGAAATTAAATCCCACTTTATCTAATACTGGTTTTGTAGTGTCACATTAAAACACAGTTCACTTTTTTTTTTCTTTTATTCTAGCTTTATTTCATATTTTCTTACTTTGAATTTCATCTGTTCTGTGAACTCTTAAGAATCCATGCATTAGTTCAAAAACTTTCTACAAAATCTGGGAAAAACAGAAACCAGGTGTCAATTTGAAAGGTAAGAACACATCCAGATGAAAACTTTTCTCTGATTGGAAATTACATATTTGAGAGTAATGACTAGTATTGGATTATTAGCTCAGTAAGCATATATAGAGATTACTTGTTTTAAAGCAGTATTTTTATCTATATTTTATTTTCATGATGAAACAGAAATTATCAATTCTTTTTAAAACATTAAAACTAAGAAATCTTTTTTCTGTGGGTGTTTCAATCATCTTTTTAAATTTATTCCACCATCTTGTCCAAATTTTTAACTAAATCTATCTGGATTTTTAACTAAACAGGAGCATAAAATACAATAAAAATATTTTCCATGAATTTTGAGAAGACTTTACTTGGGTCTATGTAGAAATTCCTCAAAACCTACTTGTCTAAAAATGTCCAATCTCCTTTCATGCAGCTCTAAGATATTAGTTGCACATGTTTTTGGTCTGTGTTGGTGATCTTGAGAAAACAGACTGATTTGGGATGAGAAAAATGAAACAAACAGGAGCATGGTCAGGGGCTGATAGCCAAATACAAACCATTTACTGCTCGCCACAAACACAGCTGCCAGGACACATAAACTGTGTGTCCAGGGTCATCTGATGGATTTTATGCTGGGAAACTCCCAAATCAGAATTCCACAAGGACTGAGTGCTGACTATTTTAATTTTTTTAAAGTTTTGGGGTTTTTTGTTTTTGGGGGGTTTTTTTGCTACATAAAGACAATGAAAGCTTGAAAAAGTGTTGTGAGTGGAATTCTGGGTGGGGGTGTGACATATCCTGAATCAGCAAATTCTGTGACACCACAACAGGCAATTGAATGACAGTGACTCATTTACAGGTGAGTATCTATATCCTAATTAGCATTTTTAAGTGACAGGAAAAGGGTAATTTTTTTTATCCAGTCCATCCCTCTCTCCACAGGGACTGCTGACAGATGTCAGGATGAGGACATGGCACAGGTCAGGTGTTAAACAGTGGAGGTATTAGGTGGGTTTTTCTTCCAGAAGTGAATATAGACACTTTTTCAATTCATGTCCACTTCTTTCATCCAAAGTGTATTGTTTCAAGGTGATGAACTGTGTACTCCTTTAAACATCTACTTTTTCCATTCATTGAAAAATGGCTATACCCAGTTCCATTTGATAACAATTTTCTAATTAAATAACAAACTAAATTGCAGTTTTCTACCAAAAAAAAGGCCTGCATTTATTACTTTTCACTTAATGAGTTTTTAGAATTAAATTTATGTTTCAGACTTAGTCTCTTTTACTTTCTAGTGGAACTTTAAAAGTTAGATTTACAGCTTTGGATCTTTGAAACACTAGAGTCTTTATTAGTTATGTTGTTGTGTTATTTTTTTCCTTTCACTTATGAGAAATTCTTCAAATCCAGGTTTAAATTACCATTGTAAATGAATTATCATTGCAAATAGACCATAGCACTTGTTGTTGATCACTGCCATGGTTTAACTTCAAGGAGCAGCCAAGCACCATGCGTACATTCTGTGTTTTTAGAATTCCCCAAAAATTCTGTTCTTAGGTTTTATTGTTGTTAGATTGTATGTGATTAAAGTAATACAAATAAGTATTTTTCTGCTTACTCTGATACTTACATATTACATTTAAAGCATCAGATAAAATAGAAATGCCCAACACTCCAACCCATCAAAGTAACCATCAACTCAGAAAAGAAAAAATAAATTACCTAAGAGGCCATTTTGAGGGAATGATGAATATTTGTGTCACCCTTTCACCATTTGAGGAACATTGTGTAGGATCTTAGAATTCCAGAATCACTGAGGTTGGAAAAGACCTCCAAGGCCGTCGAGTCCCAGCTGTGCCTGGTTCCCACCTTGTGCCCAGCCCAGAGCTCTGAGTGCCATGTCCAGGAATTCCTGGGACACCTCCAGGGCTAGGGACTCCAAACCTCCCTGGGCAGCCCCTGCCAAGGCCTGAGCACCCTTTCCATGGGGAAATTCCTGCTGATGTCCAACCTGAACCTTCCCTGGCCCAGCCTGAGGCCGTTCCCTCTCCTCCTGTCCCTGTTCCCTGGGAGCAGAGCCCTGACCTACACCTTGCTATAACCTCCATTCAGCTGTAGAAAACGATGCATCTAGAAGATGATAAATGTAGAATGTGATGAATCTATCACTAAAAATTGCCCACTGAGATTCAAAGAAGCCCACACTGATGAAGAACACTGACTCATCTGATCACATGAACCAGATTAACACAGGCCTGGTCAAACCTTTGATAGGTTGAAGGCCCAGGTAGGAGGGTTGAGCCCACATGTTTATGAGTGAAATGTGCTACATTTTCATGAAATAACACATCATCTTCTCACTCTCTCTTCCTTAAAAAAATCAACAGATACATTGCATGTAAACCAGCAGGCAGTTTCCAATTTTTTAATACCTCTTATTTATTGCCCACACTGCTGCTTGCATTGCAAAGCTGTGAATTTCTTGTTGTTGTAATATCATTATTTTGCAAAACATTAAAGCAATGTACACCCTTCTAATGCTTCATCTTCCATGATTCCTGTAAGCAAGTATAATAAATTCTTTTCTGGAGGAAAAACTCCCAGTAAAACACAAATTCATGTTCCTGGTGATACCACACCAGTTCTGTGTACTGTATTCCTGCCAGTTCCTTGTAACAGTATTATTTAGAATCACACTCTTGAGCTCAATCCTAGCAAAGATGGTAAGCCATGCACATAAAATTCCCTCAGTAAGTTTCTTTAATCAGTTTTTAGATTATCATTCCTCATCTGAATTAAAATATGATTATTGTAAATAATAGCTCCCTTGACTTTCCTGGGCAAAGCAGAGAGTATTTAAAATTTGATTCAAACAGAGTGAAAACAAATAAGGATGTGAAAGCTGTTGTTTAGAGGAGGCAGAACCATTTCAGATGCTCAGTGAATATCACCAATAAAAATTATGATGGTGATGTTTTGTCAACCTTTCTTTGACCAACTTGATAACAAAGTATTATAAACTGGCAGTTGGGTTTGATATAAGAGGGAAAATCTTTATTCAGACCATAATCTTATCATAAGTATGATTATTTTTGGTTTGTTTAAGTTTTGCTAGCCATTTTTCATGCCTTATTGTATTCCATGCCAATTTTTTTTTAATGAGTTTAGCGAAAGAAATGTTAAGAACTGCATTTTATAATGCTTCTAGCAGAAATTCTGAGTAAATATTTAGGGAAGAGGAATAGTATGAAATGCTAGTGGCATATATTTTAATTTTGTCTTGCTCTCAATGACGACTGGGCTACCCATGGAAGCAGAAATTCCTTATGGTCCTGCAGATGATTTAAGTGCAGTGGTGATTTGTATGGTAATGACACAGTTGACAACTTTGATATGGTGAGAAGGAAGATAAATTAGGACCCCACATTTAATCCAAATTAGATATGTGCTATCACCTTCAGAAGGGAAAAGAAACATTTAGATGTGTGTATACACGCACATAACAGTAGTTTATATGAATATCTAAAAGCTAAAATATTATTTAAATACCTCTTACCTTTAACATGAAGCAAAATGTTGCAGGAAAGTTTTAACTGCCTCACATGGAAATAATGAAGTTCAGTCCATGTTGAAACATCTTTTTTCACACTTCATGAAAATTCTGTTGAAAAAAATTATCTTAAAGTGATAATGATTTAGCATGAGGCTTCCCTCTATTTATTGCCTTTCATATTAATGTTGCTGGTATTGATATATAATTAAAAGTGTCTTGCTTCAGTTTAGGCTAAAAATGTAACGCTTTCTTCCTTAAAGGTTAATATCCACACTTTTTCTTGATTGTTTAGCTTTAAAAGTTCACTCCAATAAAACCTGTGAAGTGTAGCCTGGCCCTTTTCTTCTTCTTTTTTTTTTTTTTTAANGGAAGTGGTGCCCTGGCCTTTTTTTTTTTTTTTTTTTTTTTTTTTTTTTTTTTTTACTTTTTCCCTGGAGGAAAGGAAAATATTTTAATCCTGTACTAAATGGTGTTGGAAGTGGATGCATCAAATACACCAGTGAAGGTAATGTCAAACAATGTTCCTCTTGATATATTCAGTGAAATCTGTTTAAGTGACAGATATTTCACAGTGACCAACTCTCCTGAAGGTTCTGTTCTTACACCCTGACAAAGCTCTTCTGTGGAGAAGGGCCTGGGGGTGCTGGTGGGGACAAGGTGCCCACGAACTGACAGAGCGTCCTGGGGCCAGGAGGGCCAGGGGGAGCCTGGGGAGCACAGGGCAGGGTGTGGGCAGCAGGTCAGGGAGGGGATCCTGCCCCTGCCCTGCCCAGCTGAGGCACCTCTGCAGGGCTGGCTCCAGCCTGGGCTCCTCAGCACAGCAGAGCCCAGGAGCTGCTGGACAGGGGCCAGGGGAGGCACAGAGAGGGGTTGGGCTCTGCAGCATCTCTGGGATGGGCAGAGCCTGCGGGAGCTGGGCCTGGCCAGGCTGGAGAAGGGAAGGCTCCCAGGGGATCCAGCAATCCACACCAACATCTCCAAGGGGTGCCAGAGGATGGTGCCAGGCTCTGCTCAGGGCTGCCAGGGACAGCGTGAGGAGCCAGGGCCATCAAGTCAACCACACCGAGTTCCAGCCCAGCCCGAGGAAGAAATTCTGTCCATGGAGGGGCAGAGCCCTGGAACAGCTGCCCGGGGAGGGCCTGGAGTGTCCCTGTCTGGAGCCATCCCAACCCCCTGGACACATTCCTGTGTCACTGCTCCAGGGAATCAGGGCAGGGCTTGGGCTGGGGGAGCTCCAGAGGCCCCTTCCAACCCCAGATATCCTGGGATTCTGGGATTCCTTGAGGTTCATGTGTGACTCTTGCCTGTGCCTGAGGACAGGAGATCCTTAAGAAAAGCTTTACTGGCTGTAAGAGGTTTATCACCCTTCACTCAGGGACAAATTGAATCTGGTATTGTGTCCTCTGTATGACAGGTCAAGCAATCAAGCTGCTTCACAGTGCCTTAATCTGATGCTATGAGACAACTGCAGTTTCATCCTCTGCAGGGCTTTCCTTTAAATGTACTTAAATTATTACTTTAAACGTTAATAGTTCTTATTTGCATGGAAATCAAAGACTCTTGGACATGGCTCTGTACATTCAGAAATATTCCTCAACATACCACAAGCATGAAAATACCAAAGCCCTGCACTGTGAATTAAATATGCTCCACATTTTCCAGTGTGTTTGTTGCATTTTGTGCATGAACACATGACTCTCACAACTCTCCATGGCTTTAGAAAGGACAGACTGCTTCAGCAGCACATCAGATCGCTGATCTGGGAAGAATTGCTTTGCTAAATTACCTGCAGAACAAATACAGCCTTTCCAAGCCTAACTTGGCCTTTGGGTACACCTTAAACATTCAAATGTCACACAAGAATCCCCACTGAAATCTCATTTTTGATAAAATGAGTCAGGAATAAATAAATATAGCAGTGCAAGTATGGATGTTTGGGAAGCAAAAATTTAAAAAGAATTGTGTGTTGCTTGTTGGGGATTTTTTTTCCTATTTATTTTCTCCATCATCATCATCATCATCATAAATAAAAATATTTGGCATGATGGCATCAGGAACAATTATTTGGGTTTTTTCTTACTAATTAAGTATTTTCAAAACACTTATTATATATTCTTGCATGAATTATAGAAAAAAATTTTAAAAAATATAAGCATTGATATTTCAAATCTTCCCACCACTATTAACCTTTTTTATATTCCCTTTCATCCTTGAAGAAATACAAAAGCTGACATATGGGTTACAAGATGGGAAACAGCGAAGTGCTGAGCAATGACATCTGCCCTGGGGAGTTAAAAAAAGATATTTTGGGGGCAGATAGCACCTGGGGAAAGTTAGAGATATGGATAAGATACTGACAAACCTGATTGTGTTTCTTATATTCCCACCAAGTGAGTCCATTCAGGCAGCACCGTGATGACAGTTACACAAACTGGATCCTCTCATCTCAGGGTGATGTATTTTCTATTCACCATTTATCAAATATTGTCATAAAAGGCTTGTGACAGCATCTGAGCACCTCTCAGCATTCAGCACATTAGCAGTGACAAAATGACAGCTTTTGGCTTTGCTCTATTTTCAGACTGTTAAAAGAGCTGCAGAAATGTTTCTGGTAGGAGGGAGAGCGGAGGAGACAGAGGCACAGAACAAAAAGAGATGTAGATAAAGAGGTCATTTATGCTTCCCAGTGAAAGAAATCCATGAAGCTAAAACGCCACCACCTTTTGTGATATAAATTCTGCAATATCACAAGCATCCCTTTCTCTGCTCAGATGAGTTCAGCTCAGACAAAGCTGCTCTGTGATGACACTTTCTCTGCCTCAGCTTTGAGCATGAAAGAAATATGTGATAATCATTCTGCTTTGAAGGTAGGCACAGAGGAGAAGTTTCTAGGACTGGTGGAAGTAAGCCATCTCCCTCTGATAGAAATTTTTTAATTTAAGGAAATCTTAAAGCTTAGTGTATAAATGTGTGTATATACATTTTTAAATTTTTTTTAAATTATGTATAAATGTTCTTCAGGTACTCATGAATATCATAGTTTCCTATCTGATGATTAAGACAGGGGTGTTGGTTTTATTTCTGTCAGCCCAAGTAGTTTCACCCTGTCTCTTACTTCTCTTACAGCCCATACAAAACCATACTTTTCTCCTTAACAAAAGTAGATAAAACTCCACTGTAGCTGCAAAAAAAATAGATTCTGTGAAATCTGTGTGTTGAAACTAATGGAAATCTTGCTCAGAGAAAGCTCATGTTGTCTCAGCTGTGAAACAGCTGTGATTTACTCTTGAAAATCAAACAGTGTTTAGGGTGGCATTGCAAAAAGTGGGGAAAGGGTGACAAAACATTTATTTTCAGACTCCAGAAATCCCCAGAATCACTACAAAGGAGCTTTATAATTTCTTTGAATCACTCCCAGTTCTCAGGGAAGGTGGCTGAGAATACCCAAATGAGCTGCAGGATTAATTTTTCTGGGTGTGAGGTCCAATAATTCACAGCTGATAGACTGAACGCACTAGGAAACATATCCTGAAAAGTGTCGTTGACTTCGGCTTTGAAAATATGATGGACTTGATGAAGGTGTGCCAGGTGAATTAGAGACATATCAAATAGGAAATTATCTCCACAAATTATATTCTTCCTCAAGGAACTTCATGTTCTTTGGGTTTATCCATGAACATTTGCAGTAAATCTTGGGCCTTTATTAAAGGAAATGTGTTTCAGTTTTAAAATTTAATGAAGAAAGGGTACTAGAAAGGATTTCTGAGAATTCATTTGGACTACAGAAACTACATCATGTAAGGGACTTTGCGGAAGCAGGAGAAGATGATTAATTAAGATAAAAGTGTAGGAAAACATAAAAAGCTAACAAATTGGTTGGGTTTTCAAAAACAAAACAAAACTAAGAAAAACAGAAAGCCAAATAAACTCCACAAGTAACTGAATTTACCCAATTTGGAGAGAATGAGAAGATTTTTTAGCCCATACTCATTGTTCCTGCTTTCATGCAGTCACCCAGTGTTGCTCTAAAGCTGTTGGAGCACAAACCTTTGATTTACTGGTATGAGGTATGTAAAGGTATGTGAAACACCTCGTGAAAGGAGTCAAATGTCAGGGAAATTTGATGACTTGAAGCCTGAACATTGCATAAGTAGAAATATACAAGAAATGGAGTTTGAACTATCTTATTTATTTCAAAAACTCAGACCCAAATGCAAAGCAAACAAACAAAACAAGACAAAAACAAAAGACCCAAACAAACAAAAAATACAAAATAAACAAAAAACCCAAAGAAAAATACAAAACAAACAAAAAAACCCCTCAGCCCTGGTATCTCTGTAAATGTATACCTCTATACCTAGCACATAATGCTTATACTCAATTTTTTTATAGTCATTTATTTTTACACTCAGTGAAAGACCAAGTTATGACAAAGCACTTGTTTAAAATTTACAAGCTTTATTTCTATGATTTTGTTAATTTGGTTGTTTATGTGTATTCACCATTCCATTAACTGCTCTCTAAATTTTCATTTCCCTTGAGCCATTTTAGAAATAAGTCCATGCTGAGATAGACACATGACCTAAAATATATTGTCCTACAAACCAGAATTTATAAACAGCTTTTAGAGGATCTTCATAGAGAACATGAATGGTGGTAGGAAAAGAAGCTCAAATCCTTCTGAGAAATATTATTATTATAATATTTACTGAGATTTGGAGGTATGAGTTCTTTCTTT
>VYZT01011983.1:0-42471 GCA_013400735.1 Pomatostomus ruficeps
TAATTAAAAGAATCTATTGTAATTGTTGAGCAAGCAGGAGGTTTCTTATCAAGCCTCTCCTCTCCACGGGAGTGCCAAGGGATCACAGCTCTCCACACCTTTACTTCCCATTTAGTGGCCGTTGGATTTAGTGAGCTCTCTGTCTCTAGCTCCACGATTTGTGTCTCTTCATAACCCGCATGTAGAGAGCTACTTTAGCAGCATGGTACCTATACCAGCAGCACTGTCATGTGGCACTCCTGTGGTACTTTCATCTCTGAGTGTTCCCAAAGACTTGGCAGCCTGTGTTTCCCAGCCCCTGCATGGCTTGCTGCTTTAAAAGCTGCTCCTCCCTGCTCTCCCTTATTTCTTCTTAAATGACACGTGATTCCTGTCGGGAGCGGGAGTGCAGATTGGATTAGCAAACTGGGAAGGGTTAACTGCTCTGTGGGAAATGGTGGGGTTTTTTCCCCTCTTTGCTGCATCACAGAGTGGAACAGAAGACTCTTGTTCCTGCAGATCTCCCAAAGGACGTCAAAACAGCCAGATGCCTTTCCCCCAATCTGCTGACTCCCGAGGTCTGTCTATAGTGGTATGCGACAGTGGGCAGGAGCAAAGATGGTCTTGTGGTGAAGTCACTTGGCAAAGGCAGCAGGTTCAGCTCCCAGCCCTGTCGCAGAATCTTTGTGATCTTATCAGTGCAGGTCCAAGCTGTGCCTTCTCCCTCTCCCCAGAGCTCATAGCTGTGAGTGTGCATGCTTGGCATGCAAACAGTGCTGAAATTAATTCTGCTGGGAGAAAAACAGAAGGTACAAAGCAACATTTCCATTAACAATGTAATGTACTGTATTAGAAAACTGAGCAGCCAGCTGCTATGCTGAAAACACCTTTGCATTTCATCTCTAATCACTAACTCATCTTCCTTCCCAAAGGATCAAAATCCTCACAGGGAGTCTTGTCTGAGAGGCGGCACTTGTTTCATGGGGTAAGAAAATAACTAAATCCCTTCCAGAATAACATATTCTGTGACACTGAAGCCTGTGCATTACAATATGTTGTTTTCACTCCTCCAGGAGTGAATTTGTGCACTTTCTTTGTTTTGTAACAGCCATGTCTCTAACTTTAAAATGCATCCTTCAGCAAAAGCCTGAGTCACCAATAGTGTCTAAACCTTGTGAAAAGCAATGCAGGACAAAGACAGAAACGCTGCAGTCAAAGCACTTGACTGAAATCAGTGATTGTTTTTTCTCCTGCTGACAGAAACTGCTGCACACAGTGAGAAATGCTGCGGTGACAAACTGTACTCCTGTGCAGACCTCCTGCGTCATCTGCTCCTTCTGGACCACCCTGTGACAGACTGAACACAGTCTTGCTGCTACTGCAAACCACCTTTGAAACAAAAGATATTGCAAGAATGAACAAGACCCTTCTTGTCCCTGTTTTTGTCAGCCAGATCTCAAAGCTTGTTTGACTCTCCTCTTGACTGCAAGTGTTGACCTAAGGCAAGCAGCAGGCATATAAAACAGGCTCTGGTGAGGGTGGGCAGCACAGGCTTGAACTAGAATATGCCGATCATAAAACCACATCCTTGTGGGCTCACACACCAAGGCTTAACAGGTAAGACCCCAAGTGGTTTTTCTTCTTTTAATCAGGACTGATGTTTATTGAATGTTCAAAGTTAGCGGTATTAAATGAAACTGACAATTCTCCTATGAAAATGCCTTTGAAGTTTGCATCATCTGTTTTCTCTGCCATCAGCAGTAACCAAAATCGAAAGAATAGTCAAGAAAATTAATCTTTGTCCAGAACCCTGTGGAGGGTTGACCTTGTCTTACTGCCAGACATCCACCCAGCTGCTTTCTCACTCCTCTCCTTGAAAGGGCTGGAGGAGAAAATTACATAGAAAATCTCATGGTTTAATAAAAGTGCAGTTGTTAAGAAAAGCAAAAGCTGCATGTGGAAGCAAAGTAAAAAGAGGAATTCATTCACTACAACCCATCAGCAGGCAGACGTCCAGCTATTTCTTGGGAAACAAGGCCTCAGTAGGCATAGCAGTTGCTTTGGGAAGACAGATGACATCAGCACAAATGTCCTCCCATCATTCTCCTTTCCTTCAGGTTTATTTCTGAGGAGGACATCATATGGCATGGGATATCCCTTTGGTTATTTGCGTCAGCTGTCCCAGTTATTCCCCCTCCCAATCTCTTGCCCATCTCCAGCCTATAGACCTTCAAAGTTGTTGATGGGGTGTTGGAGAGAAAGCCCTGCCACTATGCTGGCACTGCTCAGCAATACCCAAACCCATGTGCTACCAGTGCTATTTTAACCACAGATGAAAGGCACAGACCCTATAGGTTGCTGTGAAGAAAGTGAAGGCCATCCCAACCAACCCCAGTACAAAGCCAGTTTGAACGCTGTCTGACACACCACTGAACTTTAGAGACCATTCTCATGCAAGTTAGCCTGAAGTCAGACACACTTCTATACAAAACACTGTTTGATTGAAGCTGCAAATAACTTCCACCTGAAGTTACCCAAGATAGCTTCTGTTTAGAAGTGTGTGATTTTGCTGGTGGCTTTTTAGTCATGCCCCGAAATCCATGACTGGATTTTTTTGACTGTATACACAAAGTCACGTCTTTTCAGTGTGACCAGACTAAATGACACAGTGCTTCAAGTGAATGAGAGAAAAATTAACCTAAATCACAGACCTGTCTACCTACCTCCAAGGTGACCATGCAGGATGTTTTCAGAAGAGACAGGTTAAATATGCTGTCAGCTCAAAAAATACTGGTGCCTGTCAAACTTGTGTTGACAAGGCACCAGTATTTTTTGAGCTTGCACTTGAGTGCTTGCACTTGCCCTGTTTGAATTGGTTGTCAAGCTGGGTCAACATGTTGCTGGGCTCTGTTGCAAATTCTCACTGACTTTTTGCAAAGAAAGCAAGCTGAAAAAAAGGAGGAAAGCTGACAAAATCACTCATATCACAAGAAGGTTTCTGAACAGAGGTCCCGTACTTCTAATTCCCACATGTAATGGCCAAGAAGGGTCATTTGGCTCCTGTTCCCATTCTGTACAAGTGAATAAATACTGCTGTGTGTGCTGCTGACCTTCTTCTGAAGGGGCATCCATATCAAGCAGCCATCTGCATGGATATATCCATGGTAAAAGCCAAATGGATACAGAAGGGAAGCAGTGTAAGAAGCATGAGGATCCAGCATAGTTTATTTGAGCTGACAACAAGTGTATCTAACTGCAGCATATAGCTATATTAATAAATTGTCCAGATACATATAATTCATTCTGTGTTAAGAACTAAAGTCCCCAGTATCTTTATCTTATTGTTGTTTAAAGGAAGCCTGGCATGCAAAGGAATGAGTTAAGATGGTTAGGGGAATTATGAACTGTTAGTACAGCCAACAGGCCACCCATAAATGTGTATCAAATGTTGAGCTCAGCAGGAGTTAGTTAAAAAACTAGGACACTTAATGAGACATGAAGTGCCAGGAATAATGAGACATGGCATTAAACAAACTATTTCTGCCTCTACTTGGCTTGTCCAGAGACAATGGCAAGAAGCCCTCTGCTGTTTCAGCTTTTCCTGTCAAAATAAAACTTTTGACTCACACTGAATTATAGCCATGGCTAAGCTGCCTCAGCCAGGGAGCTGGTGCCGCCTGGGCGGCCCTGGTGGGAGAAGGATAAACTGGCAGCCGGCACCTCTTCTCCACTCCTTTGCAGGTCATCAGTTGTAGCATTTTGTAGTGTTATATTCTTAGCTCTCCCTCTGCTTCCAGCTCCTTGCACGAGAAACTATTAATAGTTGCATAACAATGAAGAGTGGGAGAGGAAGAGGTCTTAGAGGAGGGTGGGAATTTGAAACATACCCTGCCTGTCTGAGGGTAAGTCCTGTTGTTGGTTAAGTGTTACAAGTGCTTAGCCAGTCAAGGGCTAACACTGTTCCTCGACTTCCTCTCACAATGGCTGTCAGGAACTGGAATACTTCAGCAAGCTGTCAGTGCTCCAACCACCGTCCACCTGGCCCGGGTGCTGCATTGAAGCTGAGATCCTTGCCTTAGAGCTGGCCTGAATTGTGTGAAAGGTATGTTGTATGCAGGCTTGGCTTGAGTTCTTAGCTTGACCTCAGGCCTTCCTTATTACTTTGGCCTTGCCTGGACGTCACTGGACTGCAGCTGATTATGGTTATTGCCACTGGACCTGCCCTTGTCACCTTGTCTGGCTCCCAGCTCAGCCCAGCCTTGCCATTCCTGGACTGCACTGTCACTCATGGAGCAGTGGTCAACCTCGTGGTCATGGAAATTGTAGGTGGTGCCAAGGGTGAACTCAGACTGCTGCCAGTAAAAATTCACAAAGCAGTTGCTAATAGGAATCAGTGAGAAGAAACTCAAGTGTTGCAGGAAATGGCTCATACAGTGTAAGGGGAGGCATCTTTTCTGGCCTGCTGCTCCTGACACAGGTCATCACCAGCAGCTGATCTTTCTTTTTTCCCCATTTCTCTGCAGGTGTTTTGCTCTGCCCACATAAGAAAGGATAAATCTGCCTCATTCAGTTTGGGTATCAGAAAAGTAGCAGTGCCTGCTGTGAATTCTGCCTGCTTCTCTCTGACATGATGGGGGGGAATTTCAGATGGTGAGTACTCCTATTCCAAAACATGTCGGAGAGACTGTGAACCATCCCTTGGAGATTCATTCTTTTCCTCCATGAATTGTGGAAAGAGTTTACTGTAGCCCAGATACTTTCCAGCTCCCTGAGTATCCACTGAATGACAGAGTGCCATGGCTTGTGTAGCTTGGAGGAAAATGTTACACAGCCGTTATTGCACCTGGAGGATGCTCCTGTAAGTTTTACCCAGACCCATGGGTGAAATGCTGGGCTTGCTGACAGCAAAGGAGAGCCCTATGAAAAATAGCTCTGGACCACAAAGCTTTCAGATTCCCTGCAATGTCTTACTTGAAGTTACCTGATGGATTTAGCTAGATTTTCTTTCGCAAAGAGAATCAGGGTGTAAGGAATAGCCTGCTGTGTGAAGATCCAACCAGCAGAGGCCAGGGAGACTTTAATCCCCAACAGACATGGCCACTTCTGCTTGTCAAGACAGAAATACAGTGCCCCAACAGTTGGTTTGGTGTTAGGGACTTTGCCTGTCAAGGTGGAGTCCACTTAAGAACATTATCTTGGAGGAAGCCTCGCTTTGTGGGATTATCAAGCCCAAAACTTATCTACAGCCTGAAATTAATTTTTATCTCGAAAAAGAAGTAAGACTTTAGAGACAATGACTCTTAGAAATCACAAATTTCTCCTTTATACAGGAAAATACTCCAAGCCTGTGTGGGGGAAAAAAACCTCCAGCCTGAAATCTGTGATAGATGAGCCTTGAAGGAGAAGCAGCTCTGTTGTACTGCTACATAGAAAAAGATACTCACTTTGTTTTGCTTTATATATTTTGTTAGAAGTCTGGAGCTTAAATTTTAAATCAAGTCTTTGGGAACATACTGTGAAGCAGACCATCAGTATGAATAAAATATGTTAGTAGGAACATGTTGAATTTAGTGTGACTGTTTGGCAATCTCTGTATTGCAGTGGGGAAGGACTCAGTTGTGGCAATGCAGAGTGGTTTTTTTCTTTGCTCAAGTAAAAGACAGAATACAAATGAGGCTGTTGCTGCAGAATGCCAGCTAGTGGGAAAGATACACCATGTCCAGACTGGGTATTTCAGTATTTTTTAAAAAAATTATGGCAATACTAAAGCTTTAAATTTCTGACCCATAGAGATAGAAGGGCAGAGCAGTGATGTCCCTGGACTCTTGTTATCATTGTATAAATCAGGAACATTCACTAAACAAGAAATATGCCTTAGCATTGCAGAACCTTGTATCCATCAGGTTTCATCTGCCTTTTTGGGGAGACTGGGTAAGGCAGCTACCAAGGTTAAAAATTGCCTCCTAAATTAATGTTTCCATACTTCTCTAGATAACCTCTTAGCAGAGGGGTTTGCTCCTTGTGTAAACCACTTCTATTTACAGTGCCATATCTCCCTAATTCAACCAGTGTAATTGTGATTTCAGTCCTTAAAGGAAAGATTTCTACCTGTGGTGTGATCCTTGCAGGACTCTTTAGACACAATGCTTTTCCTGCTCTCCTGCTGCCCCTCACTCCATCCCCTTACATGCATCTGCTTCCTTCCTACTCATCAGCAAATGTTTTAGCCCTACCCAATCCTTTTCTCCCACACTCTCAGCACTGCTGAGGGACTCTTTACTCCCTCAGCCTACTTCAACTTCCTCTGCCTTCTTCACTTGCTGCTCAGTCTTCTCCCTGCTCTCTACTGGACATATCTCACTCACTTTCATCCAAACATCTTTAAAAGTAGATCCAGTTGTGGTGGCAGCCACTTGCAAAATGCTTAACAGATGGCAACTGACAATTTTGTGGTACTCTGCTCCCTGCTCATCTTCTTTAAGTCAAGCAATGTGTACACTGCACATTGGGAGCAGGAGCATTTAAATTCTTCCTACTTTGCTTTGAATTATTTCAGAATCTTCCTGTGGCCTGAAGCTAAGGGATGTGCAAGCAGCCATCATACTGCTGCTGGTTCTCCTCAGCACATGGGGGCTGATCAAACTCCGTTTCTACAACCAGTCTTTTAGTTTTACAGACCAGTAGCATGGTGAAGGCTATGGAGACGGGCCAATCCATCTCTGTACTAATGCTTTTCATGGTGAATCCTTCCTTTCTTTGTATGCAACATACTGTCAGGACTTTTTGTCTTGTCTCAGGCACAGGCATGGTGTCCCCACCTTCTGTGGCTGTGTTGGTCTTGCTGCAAGCTCCAGGGAGGCAGCTCTCTCTTGTTCCTGACACAGTCCACCAGTCCCTGCAGTGACCAGAGCTGTCCACAGCACACAGTCAGAATGACTCCAAGGGAAACTGCAAAGCCTGGTGCTGTTATGTCTGTATCAGTCTTTCACAGCTGGCTGAGATGCTATTTCTGCTGGACTCATTAATAGGGAGGTTGCATTTCTCCATAATTTCCCTGAGGACTGAATACATCTCATCAACTGAAAGAAAAAGGGTGGTGACTCACCCCTCGACCTGCTTGATTCTTTCCAGGATAGTCCTTCTCATGAAGAACTGAGAATGTCTGGGATATACTCATGAGAGAAGCTAATATGCTAAAATCTGTCTCAAATCCAAATGAAAATTTGAAATATGATAGAACGCTCACTGCACAACAGTCACCAGAGTTAACGTGCTTTTTCTTTACAGTTACATAACTGCTCCCCAGCACAGAGCAAGACCCCATTTCCCATCCCTTTTGCTTTGCCTTGTGGGGCTGCGTTGACTTCTTGACCCTTCTTGTTTTACTTCACTGTAGAAAGATCTGGAGCAAAGCAGGAAAACTGAGCCCCTAATCTTAAAAAATCTCCTGCATATTTTTTAAGATCAGTGAAATTATGAAGCTTTGCTTTCCTTGTTCTTAGACATAGCTTTTGCAGAGGGATCACAGATCAGATCTGCTCCTGACAGCAATGCTTCCTTTTTTTCAGGCAATGATAGAAAAGGTCTTTCTGACCTGCACAGCAGTCTCAGAGCAGAGTTACCTCTGGCTGTATCCTCCCACCTCTGACAGCTGTCAGGCAGTTGACAACTTCAGTTGACAGCTTATGGACTTTTATCCTATTTTCTTGCAGCACAACCTCTCCCAAATACCAGCATCTCTCTTGTCTGAGGGGACCTATATTGGATCTGGCACTAGCTTTGTCTCAATTTTTGACACAGTTTGGGACAAATTCTTCTGGACTTGCCTTCATGTAGCATACTGCTCATGCAGACTTTTTAGATGTGCTGTGCATGGTGCACAGAAACACAACTGCAAGATGTGCCACCATGGTGAGAGATCTCTTCCCTGGGACCTCTTGGAGGGACAAGCTGTCACTCACTGCATTATCTTGATCTTGTTCAGAAGCAAAGGTGCAAAAGTATTTCTTGGTCCCAGAGTCTAGACAGTCACAGGTTTGATCAGGACTGAATTTAAGCAGTGTCCTACAGAGGATACTGCCCTCCTCAAGACCCTAGGGAGACATTGGGGCACAGCATGCAGAGGAATGTCCCTAGGAGTTTAGGGCTGATAATGTCGTTAGCATTTGCTTGTCCTTGCCTTATTCTTGAAAGAAAGGAAAAGTCAGGATTGGGTGTCCCTTGGACAGAACATTAGTTGATCAGAGCATAGATATTTTGAGGTGATTTCTTCTGGTAAAGGATGAGTTTCTTGCTTGTGAGTTGCTTGTTCTTTGTGCTCTGTGGCAGTGAAAGGTCAGGATGTGATGAGGAAAAGGTGCTCTTTAGAGTAGAACAGGAGAGGTGAATCAACAGCCCCACAGCTGGAACTGCATTTGCGACATTGCTTGGCACCCTCTTGCTCCTACAGCTTGACCCTGCCTCAGGATTTCAAATATTTCAATCCAGTCCAGGATTTCTGAAGAACTCATCCGTCTTTTCTAGCGGTAAGAGGCAGTGCTGAAAGTATAGTGGGTTAATGATGATGGTGATAAAAATACCCATAAAAATAGTCTGACAAAATTTCCCTCAACAACCATTTTCACATATTTTCCTTTTCGATGCAACATTTCTGGGGTTTTTGACAGAAACAGAAGCATTTTCTCATCCTTCCATTAAAAAAACCCATTTTTGTTTGTTTATTTTTCACCTCCTTTTCTCCTCTTTATACCAGTTGCTAAGGGAAACAGAGGAGTAAACAAGAGGGGAAAAGTGAGAGGGATAAAGGAAGAGAAGACAATTCACGTTTTGTTATTTTGAATAAATTTTTTCAACCAAACCCAGATATATCATCACGATAAAAATAGAAGAAAACTCCTTTCAGCAAAAGCTGCTGGTTCCCTGGGCTTTCTCAAATCAATTCCTGCTGCATTGTGTCCCCCTGAGTGTAGCAAAGGCTAGCATGAGGTATCCAGAAAATGCTGGCTCCTGACAACATGGCTGGTTTGGTTTTAGAACCGCAGAAATGCAATGGTAAACAGCAAATCTTATGTGTTTTCTTAACAATTATCCATAGCTACTGCTTCACTTTATGGAGTAACTTTAGGTTGTTCCTTTCTGCACCAGTGATCAAAGCCTCCTGAGACTCTGCACGTGCTGGTCTGGTAGGTGTGCTGCAGGTGTGCTGGAGTCCTGCTCCAAGAGGATTATTGTTATTATCGATGAGAAACTTCAGCTGCCATTCTTGAGCTGGAATCAGTGAAGCTCTGCAGAAAGCAGGAGGTGAATTGCAGTGATGCAGCAAAACTCTTTTCTAGAAAAGTCTTTTCTACAAGAGTTCACACTGCTTTGCAGAGACCAAAAGAGTCAAAACAAGCTCTATATACTTTCAGACAGTATCAAACATCTTTTAGCAAAACTGATGCTCTTTATTAAGTTCTAGAATACTTTTCCACTAGGTAGCCAACAGTTACACACAGCTGCATGGGGAAGGGATTTCAGCAATGCAATCCCAAACTAGTTAAACAGTGAAGGGTTCAAAAAGGAAAGGATCTCTGATCTAATTCAAAACTTGATATATGTTTTCAAGATACTGAATTTCTCAGCTGCAGCAGTAAAGTAGTAAGGATCAGAAGTAAATCTGATCATTATGCTGGGGTTCAGCTCAACAAAAAGTTTCTAAAGGGAAAAAATAAAGTTTATAAAATCTTAGAAGCACTGACCAAATTGGAGCTGTGATCAGTAATGCTTCTTCTACATCTTCATTTTTAACCCTGAGCTGCATTCTGTGGGTAAAAATAGCTGCTGCCAAAAATACTAATTACTTTAAAGAAGTTACAGTGCCATCACTTCTAAAGGAACTTCCTGTTGTTTCTGCATACAGGATTAAAATAAGCATCTGGTTCAGGAAATAATATTGGGATTGCAATAGAACTCTTCCAGTTGTTGTTAACTTTCCCAAAGCAAACAACATAGGGGGAAAATGAAAACACACAAGCCTCTCTTACAGAGTCCAGTGTAGCAACACTGAATACTTAAGATCTCATGCACAGATGAGAGAGAGCTTTGGGGATCTGTCCAGTGGGATCCCTGTCAGAGGGCTCTCAGATGTCCCATTGGGAGTGAAATTAAGGACTCTTCCCTAGAAAGGACAAGCTAGTGTGTTGGCCTGGCACAAAGGATGAAGGACAAAAGCAATCTTCCCTTGCTTGGTCTGGTAGCCAATGCCTGTTAAAAAGTTACAACGTGTGGGAGGGCTGGAAAGAGAAGAAAATAGACTGCCAGGCCCAAATCCTGGTGGATTATTAAAAATCAAAATACCTTGCCATCTGATGATGGGATCAAAACTCATTCTTAGGGCTGCTTCAAGAGGTCCATGCACAACATGTCATGTTACAAAAGGGTAAGAGCTCTGGGCTGAAGCAAAAATTTATCTTGGAGACCTTGCACTGGACTTTTGCAGTCCACAGTTTTAGTGCCCAAATTGTATGTGTCCTTTGGGAGGAACTCCACCAGCCTCCTGGGAAGGCACACCTCATCCATGTTGTGCTCCTCTTTGCTAATATTTGACTTTCCCTTTCGGAATCACCTGGGCTGACTCCCTGGCAGCTCCACAGCCTCAGAGGCATCTGGTGCATGTAGAGAGACAACTTGTCAGGGAGAGAGGGTGAAAGCAGATGTTTAAAACACCCATAAAACACCTGCTGGTGCCTGCTGGTGAGCCTGATGGAATGCTGATTTGTGTGTATTTCTGCTTATATAAAGCTGGTCCGTTCAATTGCCTGGTATTTTTAGTAGCCTAATCATTTGCGTAAGAATACCATCTTGGTTGCTTGGGAAAATTGTATGTCCTATATCACGGCTTTCAAACTCCTAACCTTTCCCGGCACAACAGGCTCTGATACCTGGCATTTACACACAGCAATGTCTTAGGCTGTCTTTTATTTTTGCTTTTACCACTGAATTGCTAAACTCCAATTCATATCCATTGTATCTTCAAAAAACAAAAATAATGTTTACAATAGTTCTTCCTTAATATGTCACTGCTTTGGTAAGATAATATTTGCCTTTTCTGCATGGACTTTGGTTCATATGGATGGAAAATTACAGTTATTTATAACTCCATACATATTTGCATCTGAACAATTGTATGCATCTTGTTCTAGCATTAAGTAAGGTGAAACAAAATCTTAGTCCATCAAACTAAACCAAAAAGTTTCACTAATTCAGTTTTTGTTTCTACTGACTTTTAATGTCTAAAACCAAAGTTTCGTTATTCCAATAATCAAGCCAGAAAATTTAAGATACCACTGTTGAAGACCAGGTATATGTGCCGTATGAGGAAGCACAAACTATTTGCCGGCACTTCACAACCTAAAATATATTTGCATAAATTCCTGAATGAACATGCATCAGTGAGAAATACCTCTGGAAAATTCATCCTGAGTCCTCATACAGCACCAAAAAGGCCATGCTGGTTTGGAAGTGCTTTTCTTAGAGAAAAGGTTAACAGCTTTGCTGCAAGCTAAAACCTTTTGCTTTCCAATGGCTGTTGTAAAGCCTCACTCTAATCTGAGTAGGACTGAAACTCAGCCTAGTGGAAATTACCATCCACTCAGTGTTTTTTCTTTGTTTTACTGTCAGTGTTCCTGAAGTTGCCTTACTCTGATTCCCAAAGGCACCACTAACATCCTGTATTTTAGCCATATTTATGGTTTAGAAAATTAATAAGACAGAAAAGGTTCAAATCTGGCTGCTCTGGTTAGATATCTATTGTCACATCAAAGGAGAGGATATGCTGGTTGTCACATTGTGCTGGCAGTGACTATTGCAGAAGAAATAAAATAGAATGTCCCGTTTGCTGAACGGTCATTGCAGAGCAAGGTCGCTGTCCTATTACTCTCTGCCCTGCACCTTGTAGTTCTGAAATGGCTGGGAAGGAGGAGTGAGCATCTGGTTCAGTACCCAGCTTGCTTCCCACAGGTCAAGAGCTGCAGGAAGCCTCATCCTCGTGTGCCCAGGCTCTGTCTGATGCCGCAGCGGCTCTGAGGCAGGGCTGTGGGTGCTGCACAAACCTGTAGCACAGTGCGAACGAGGCAGAGCTGAAATACGAAACAGGGCGTGTTGGCAGAGCTGTTTCTAAAAGGGTTTAACGTAGGATCGAGACATGTCAGATGGTTTCTCAAGCCACGCAGCCGGCTGCCTTCCCTTCCGCCTCGGCTAAAGTTCGCAGAGTATTTTCTTCTTAGAAAAGGCTTCAAGTCCAGCCAAGAGTCTGAAATGCAGGTATGGGGATGGTGGGGAAAAAAGGACATCAAACTTCTCCAGCAGGCAATCCCTTTGTCCTTGCAGGCTGATGCGTCTCCCGGCAGGGAAGGGAACCATGCCCTCTGGTGGCAGAACAGGGGAGGAAGAAGTTTAAAACCTTTCCAAATATCCGGTCCAAGGACACCAAAGCAGTCTGTACACTCTGTCCCCCGACAAAATATTTGGCCTTTGATTAGGCTTGTGCTGCCCTTGAAATTCAAGCAGCTCCTATATGAGGTGGGGTCCCTCACTGCAGTCAGGATTTCCTTGCTGCAGTCAGAGGCTCGCCTGTACTGGGAATGCCACTGTCCAGGTGGGATGGCAGATTTTGGAGGAGTGCTTCAGCTACTCAATGACAGCATGTTCCCTGCCCAGCACAGCTACTGCATCTCAAAGTATGCAGCCAGGGCTGTCAGCATTTGAGTGCTTCAATACCCGTTCTGTCTCTCAGAGCTTTATAACGAGTCCATCACATGGCAGGGTTAGGAAGTTTCCAATAGTTCATTCTGAAAGATTAGGTTGATTGAGATTCAGATGTGGGAGAAAAGCAAGGAGAAGAGTTTTCCTGCTTGTAGGGAGAGCACAGTCTGAGTAGATTGTGGCAAAAACACCTATGATTAGGGCGAGTGAGCTTTTTATCAAACTGTGAAGCTTTTGTCCTTGAAGAATGGGTTTCTTACGGTTGCTTTTAACCTAGATGAGTGTGGCAAAAGCACTTTATGTGAGCTACCTCAGCACAGCACCTGTATGATGCTTGAGCAACTGACCATCCCTTTCCATCATACTACAGATGCAGCACAGCACAGGCAAGAACGGCTGCTGATGCATCCACCCCTGCTGAAGTGATCTTGCAACCAAAATCAGGGAATCCTCAGTTTGCAGACTTCTTGAATCCTAAATAAAATGATGTTGCTGCTCTTCGGCACACACAGCCTCCACAGAAATCCTGCTCCCTTCTCATTCCTAATGAACTTTGCCACTAGAGGAGGTCAGCAACACCTTTCTGATGCAAAACCTCGGCTGCTGAACTCTTCCCTCCTTCATCTTTATGTGCACACGGTTGGGTGCCAGCAACACAGGGGTCATGCCAGGAATCAGTGTGTGGAGTTAGGAATAAATAGAGAGAGGAAGACAATTCCTTAGCATCGGGTCCCGAGACCTGTTTCCTTATCAGCACCGTGGCAAGTTACCATTAGCTGTAGTTCAATACCTGAGATCTGCCAACTTTAAAAGAACTTTCTAAGTAGAAACTTCACACAGTCTCTCTCTTTCTGCTTCACCTTCCGCCTTCAGCAGAAGGGAGCATTAGAGCAAGGACGTTTTCATCACAAGGCATTTCTCTACCTTGGTCTCCATTTTCTACCAAAGCAAGCCCAGAACTTGGTACTTGGCATAACTCTTGTTACTGGTGCTGGAGGAACATGGAACATGTCCATAGATAGCTGAAAAAGCTTGCATATGACTGTGGTTGCAGAGATATCTCACCAAATGGACCTGTCTGTGCTTGGATATTTTATTTAGGTGCTTATTAGGATTTTCTGTTGTGGAGAGCTCAGCTTAGATACGTTTATAGCAATCTTTGAAACAATTAAAACAGCTTGTGTGAGGAGACTCTGGTTAGTCACACCTAAAATTAATTGCCAGGGAAAGCAGGTGCAATAGTCTGTTGGCTAAGAAATTATTTCCTCAGCTCTATTCTTAGCGGGATGCTCAGTTCATTAAACCCAATGAACCTAGGAATGTTGGTTTCATATAATAAAGGAATAGATTGAAATTTATTGTATAGGTGTACCAGAAACAGTAACAGAGTGCATAGTCATGGGCATTTTATTTCTTCACAAATAAGTGCCTAAAACTGTTGGCTTGTTGTCTTAATGGGGTTTTTTCTGCTTTATTTTTGCTTTCAGGTGGGAATGCAAAGCCTGAAGTTTCATTAGCTTTGTAAAAGATTTGCCAAAGTTCCAGTAGTGAAATAGAAATGTTGTCATATCCAAACTGAAAGACTAGAAAACTTACATTCCCCTAATTGTTTGTTTGCCATTTAAACAAAACCTTTTTAACAGAAAGCAAACAAAAATAATTTTAACAAATTAATAGCAATAGAAATGACTTTGCAATTGAATTTTGTACTCATTGGTGTATTACCTTTATGATAATACTGCTAATTTTTCTGTTGTTCACAGAAATTTCAAGAAATCAAAAATTAGGAAATTCAGAATCATGTAAGCACTAGCAGGACAAAAAAACGTTTGGAGGAGGACTTTCAGCTTTTATTTTTGCACAAGGAGCAAAAGCTATTCTTGCCATTTGGAAGCTGTTTTTATGGATTCTGAATTACTAGAAAAGAGTACTCTCAGTTTCTAGTCTATCCTTCAGTTTTGTATAGATGTTTCTTCTTTGGACACTGTATTTTTGTGACATGCACTCCGTATGTTAATCCCTTCAATTGTTTATCTATTCCATGATATATTTAACGCCAGCCTTTTCCACCCAAATACACATCTGGCCTATGCAGATTCAACTTGCAAAGGGATTTTATATAACTACATATTAAGATACTCTCTCAGTTCATTGGTCCCTGTATGATCATAGCAATAATGCAGTAGCAAAAGATATGGAAAGTCTCCCTACAGCTGATGGGGAAACATGACTTTGTAGAAGATGCTTCCTTTCTATGCAGTAGAGAACAGCAAGCAGCAGCCTGTTGCTGGGAGGTTTTTCTGTCTGAGAGGTGACATGGTTGAGGGTTTTAATATCTTAGAATTCATTTACTTGTAGAGCCCACTTCAGCCACACTAAAACACCCCTTTTTGTGCCAGACTAGTCACTCAAGGGCAGTCTACTGTATATGAGAAGGTGGCTTAGTAAACAATATCCACCTTTCAGGAAAGATTCCTTTATTTCTTATAGTGTCTGATAGACTATAGGCTCCTAGAAATACCTATATTTTATTATGTTCTTATTAGATGAGAACAAAATGCAAAAGTGCTCATCTCAGGCACCTTTAAATCCATGTTATTTCGTGGATGTTGCACTGTTATGTCATATTCTCATTCTCAAAAAACACCCTCGACTTTTGAAAGAAACTTCACACAACAGTTTTCACCCACTTTAGCTGCAAAAAGGCAAAGATTATACTGGAAACATCAGCTTCAGTCCTTTGCTCTACTGTAAATTCCCTTCATGGTCCTTGGGAAATTGTTTGCTTTTGCTGTGACCTGGTTGCTGATCTGCAATACAACACATTACTAACCAATCTCCTGGGATGTGGGGAGCAAAACTACGTGGCTCACTTACTATAGCAATGAGATCTGAAATCCGGGTGCTTATTTTCACGGGCACAGTGCTAGACATCCAGAGCAGACCTTGGTTGTCTGTAAAGCCCTGCAGAGCCTTTGCTGCAGCCTTCCACGTCTCCCCTGGCCTCCTCTCGCCCAGCTCTCCTGGCAGGTGTATATGCAGTGCAGCCAGCTGCATTTCAAGCTCATCATGTCCTGATGAGAGACAACGTAGCCAGGGTCCCAACAAGCTCTTGCTGCCTGGTACGTGAAGAGCAGGATGGAGCAGGGGAGAGGTTATGCTGGGGAATGAGTTTGTTCTGTAGGTTTCTAGCAAAAAGCTAAAAAGAGGAGGTCAGAGGAGACAAAGTTAAAAAAGAAATGTACTAAAGAAGGTTTATTTTTAAAAGCAAAGTCAGGTCACCCTACAAACCCAAGTGTTGAAGCCCAATGCCCCCAGGCTTCTGCAAAGGGTCTTGCAGCATAAATTCCCCACCAGGCTTGAATGTGAGTTTTTTATTACCCACACACACACCAGGGAGGTGAACCGTCTCAGTTCCTCTGCCACTTGCATCCAGAATATTTCACTTCTCTGCCTTATGCTGGCTGTGGCAGAGAGGCTTCAAGGGGACCTGGAAGCCATTTGGCTTGGCTGTCACATCTGTGCAAGCAGGCAGACTTGTCTCTAATGGCTTTAAACTGAGTGATGGTGGGCTTAGATTATATATTAGGAAGAAAATCTTTACTGTGAGTGTGGTGAGGCATTGGAACAGGTTGCCCAGAGAAGTTGGGGATGCCCCATCCCTGGAAGTGTTCAAGGCCATGTTGGATTTAGGAACTCTGGTCTAGTGTAAAGTGCCCCTCCCATAGCAGAAGAATTGGGACTGGATGGTCCTTAAGGTCCCTTGCAACCTGAACCACTCTATGATACTGTGATTCTAAGGGTGAAGTACCTCTTCTTCAAGGACTCTCTTCTGTAGTGAGACAGGATGGTGAGGAGAGGTGTGCAGTTCCTAGAGAGCCCCACCTGCAAGCTCCTCCATCTCCCAGATGCTTGGCTGGAGAAAAGATAAAAGATGTGACTACTGCACTGGTGTGAGTCTCAGCAGTACCAGTGTGCTCCTACCTAACATCTGCCTCTGTTCTGGAGCAATGGGCTTCACAGAGCTGCAGGACAAAATGCATCAGCAGAGGTTGGTGAAGTAGTCTGCAAAAGGTCCACCTCTCCTCTGCCTCTGTATGAGCAGCTCTTTGCCTCCCTGACAGGAGTGGTGCTCCCCAGCAGAAGAACTTTTGTTTCAACAGCCTACAGTAACTGTGAGGGGAAAGATAAAATTTGAAGGAAAAAGACATATTTTTGGAGTTGTTCCTTATTTCAAATGTTCCATCCTGTTTCTAGTCTTAAACAATGCCTTTGTTCACAGAGCCAGGACATTTCCCTTGCCCAGGAGGGAGCTTAGACACTTCAATTTGCACCTAGCATTTGGCATATGGCTTTGCTGCTGCACACAGAAGAATGAATAAAATGAGCTTTGGGCTTCCAGGAGATCTCATAGCACGTCAGCCAGGAATATTTGTTATGCCTTTCCCTGTGCTGAGTGATCCTGGTTGACACACACACAGTCTTACATTAAAAGTTTTAAATTGAGTTAGTTTTCTTTTAAGCATGTTTTCTGTTCATTGTTATGGCTTGCTTCCAGGGGCAAGGTTTGTCCTTTGCTGATTGAACTGGGCTACCAGTCACTCAGAGCCTCTGCAGAAGTGCACCAGGTTTGGCCAGCTGTGTTAGCAGAGGCTTTGTCTGTGCTGGCAAAGCTGAACATCTGTATGACTTAATGGTTATGCTCCCTGGCCATCTTTTTGGCCTGTGCCAGTCAGCTCCAGCCTAGAAAAGGCCTGGACACCATTTGAATGAGTACTTGTGGAGGAGCAGTTCCCATTCCTTATGAACTGATTAATCCTGAGTCTGGTGTCAGTTTCTGTTCACATCAGAGCCCCCTGGAGAGGTGTGAGTTCAAGCCCAGGATTCACTTTTAAGGTTCTGAAGAACTTATTGCATAAATATAGGTAGCACCTTCCCTGGTGTTTGACAGGTGTCTTACCAAGAGGCAAGAGAGGTTTGAACACAGCCACCCTGTTCAGGTGGAGAATTTAGGTGGCTTGACATGAATCATGCCATACCCCACAGCCCTTGAACCTTTCATCCTGTTTTAATTAATAACAGAGATGCAACCTGACCTGGAGTGGGCCATCTCTTGGCTAAAGCACTGGTGAGGACAACAGCTCCCAGGCAGTCCTGCTGCTGAGAGAGGCACAACCCTCCCATGCATGGAGGGACAGTGATGGTCATGGCTTTTGTTCACCATCACAGAGGCAATGCTGGGGCCAAGGCAGGAGACTCATCTGCCTGCCATGCAGAAGCTTTCAGCAAGTCTCATTTCACACTGTAGGGCCACTGTCTGGCATCTTTTGTGGTGGTTTTTGGAAGATACTTCTATTTTGATACCCATTTGGCCTTCCCAGTACAGATGCAAGTCTCCATGAATCAAACTCTGCACGGTCTGAGCAGGGTAAGTTTACACAGGTGACATTTCAACACAAATAGAATCTGCAGCAGATTATAGGATTAGCATTCACCCTGAAGGCAACAGGGGCTGATGAGCTTTTCAATGAGAAAAATGGGAAAAAGGGGAAAATGGAGATCAGGTTATGTAAACCAGCTCTGCTTCACCCAGCTAGAAAAATCAAGCCAGGCAAACCTGCAAGGATGGCAGAGTGTTCAAGCATAGCAAATGTTCTTGCTATTGACTGGTCCCAGCTCTCTTACAACCTTAACAAGTAGCACAGCCTGGAGAAGAGGCTGGTGACAAGGAGCAGTCAGGTGCTGTAGTCAGTGGCTTGCCAGCTCTAGAGCCAAAGGTGGATGTCTCTGGCTGTTGTAGGAAGGCAGGCAGAAGGAGAGCCAGGGGTGAGCTGCTGCTGTAAGAAGGCTCTGTCTTTCTCCTGCCTCTGTCTTTTTTGGACTCACTGTTGTTTGAGCAGAGCTAATGTTTGCTCTGGCCCCATCTGTCCTTCACAGAGCTTTCAGTAGCTAGTCAAACTAGGCAACCTGATACTACTTCACAAAATTAGCCCTCAAAAGTCTCTGGGATAACTTCTGAAGGGAGAGCCACACCTCAAAGAGTGGTACAAAGCTGCCGGTAAATGGGGTGGAATTGCTACACATCCACCATATATGGACACATTGGGCATAGGCTTCCTTGACACAGAGTGGATGCAGTCAGCTCTCACCCCCCTGCAGAAACCCAAAGCAGGGGTTCTGTCTTCTGGGCAGCATTCAGCCCAACAGGATCCTGGTTCTCAACTGCATTTCTGAGATAATGGTGATGCATAACCAGAGCTTTCTTTATCTCTGTCTTCTATGAAATGAGATGTTTGAAAGACTCAGAGTTGGTTTCTCACTGGCTTTTTCTCTCACATCCTACCCATGGCATAGTCCACTGGTCTGGTCTTCACCTGTACCACTCAGTTTTTTGAGTTTCAAGGTTGTAGCTACAACCACAATGTTATCTCCCTTGCCTCCAGCTGTTCCAGGCTGTCAGGATCAGGCGTGGAGTCCTCCATAAAAGCATGGCACTGTGCCCATTCATACCTTCAGATTCTTCCTCAATCAAGATAAGCATTATCTTGAAACCTGGGTGCCCCAAGAGAGCTATTAGCTACATGTTATTTCAGCAAGCACTTGAAGAGCTATTTTATTTTCATTCTACAAGAGTACCTATACTAATCTGCTCCTGGTATGAGCCTTCAGGGATTTCATTGCATAATCTGAATTCCTCTCCTTCTGGATACCTTTAGAGACAAAATTTGTCTATTTTCTTAGTCAGGTTTTGCCTTGTTTTTATTTTGTAGTTGGAGGTTGGTTGTCTTTCTTTTTGTTGAAATCTTCCTTACAATGAAAATACTTTATTCTGCTTAATGCCCACACTTCCTCCAAAACACCTCCTAAAGTCTTACAGTGTCTTGGAGGGTGACATCCACTGCAGATGGTACTTTCAGAGAAGAGACAAATGCTCCTCTGTTATTCAGCTCAACACAGAATAGATGCACCAAATTGCTCACACACTCCCATTTCTTTTGTAGAGGGGCGGACGGATGAAAGAGAACATCTCTCTGGGGATGAACATATGCTTCCCAGCAGACTAGGATGGTGAAGCAAGGCTGCACAGTACCTGTGTGGTACCCAGCCCATATTGCAGAAGCTATTCCTGGAGCTCCTGTTCTGAAAGATGAGGAAGGGATCCCTGCCTGTCTCCTGCTATAGACCTGATGTCAACCAGTGGCCATGTTCTTATGCTCAGCCCTAGGTCAGGGATCCTTTCTGCTGTCCCAGCCAGTCTCTGCAGTGCAGTATCTGTGCAGCAACAGTTCCCCTATCCCCCGGGGCTGCTACAGTTCAAGTGTCTTTTGGCAGTGCATCTGGGGTGGGTGCAGTGTGCAGCTGGCCATCCTGCCTCCGCTGACCAGATCCTCTCTAAGCATATTTTATAAGAATTCCTCCAGTTCTTCCAAGCTAGGGATAAGGACATAATTTAAGCAAGCAGACCAGTTTTCATCTACTACCAGGAGACTTTCATCCTGCTGCTTTACCTACATGGAGGATCGCAGACCATGTCATCTCACAAGGAAGCCTTTGCTCTTGAACTGGCTTGGATGTACTACAAACAGGCCAACCTTCACTGCCCACATACTTTTCAGACAGCTATTTGGCTTCCATCAGCTATCAAATGAGTGTGTTGAAGCAGATGAGATTGACCCAAATTTACACCGGTAAGAAAGGCAACATGTTGCTTAGGATTTTCAGATGACTAACGTGACGTTGTGGTTTCAGATCAACCTGCAAGAGAATGACAGGTGCAGTGGAGAGAAGGCAAATTTTATATTGGGATTTCATTTCACCGATCAACTAATCTCCAGTCTAAGAGCAAAGCAATAGAAAGCAGTTTGGAAGGAGGAGGAAAGGGTTAGTCATCTCTTTGGTCTGTGGACAGACTTTTATTGATGTGATATTCAAGATAAGTTCTAATTCTCCTCCTGCCTTTTCAGTGTCCTTTGAACAAAACCTTAAGGTAAAAATGCTTTGGTTCTGTTAACATGGAAATTGCTACCACTTTTACTCTGCATCAACACTGGTGATGCTGGACACTCCAGGTTTTTTGCCTCACATCTGTCCAGTCCCAGTGCACATTCTGGCTCTCTGGGTCCTTGATTCCTTGTCGAAACCCAAAGGGAGACCTGCACAGGTACCCACAGTGGTACAGAGATGTAGGCAATGGCAGATGTGCCTCCTGCTATCATAGCCCTGCTATGGAAAAAGCCACTCAGTGGAAGAACAGGAGTCTACAAGCTGGTGGCAGAAGCATGGTAGCCCTGATTTGCTGGACTGGGCCTCTGAGAGCTGGAAACTTTTCTCACTGCAGGCTTTGAATGCTGCCTTCACCTAGCTTTACCAGCCTTACTCCCTCCTGGGGCACAATTTGGCCAGCAGGAGTGCTTTGGCCCATACAGGTTATGCTGTTTCCCCAAAGAGAATACAGCTTTCTGGCCAAAAGGATTTTGTAGCCAGCATAATCACATTTACATGAAGGCTTTTGCCAGCTTTGTTATATTGGTTGGGACTAGAAAATGGTCTGAGGGTAAATGACACTCTTGGAGATAGAACTTTGCCAGAAAAAGTTCTAGTGCCTTATTCTTAACAGCTGCCCTTCTGGTTCTGTACCTCTGATTATTTTTAGTTTGCCTTTGCAATAGACAGACCCATACCTTTCTCATGAATAATGTGAAATTTGCCAAGTTCAGAGTGCACATTTTAATTAAGTCAGTGTTTGCTTGAAAGAAAATTATATTGCTGCACTTTCATTTGATAATTCAAGTAATACTCGCTGAGTGTTCACTCCTGACCTGCAAGCCCTCATATTTAAAACAAGGCGGGAGGTGGTGGGGGAAGAAAGGCATTTTTTGGCAAGGAAACTGCTGCCCTCAGGCTATTAATGCATCTTAATCCTGAACAGAAGATGAAATCACTTTGGGCAAGTGCCAAGCAATACAATGACTTTCGTCTGATTTCAGGGAGTTCTTGAACAGCCTTTCCTGCATGGAGTAAGAGACATATTCTTCATTTTACTCTGACTTTACACCCATTTTATACCCCTACCAAGGCAATGTCCCATCAGAGTTCCTCCAGATTAACAAAAAAAAAGCAATCCTCATTGCTGCTGTTATTTATTACTTTATTATGGCTCAGGATCTGTGTTACTGTTGCTGACACTGGACTTCATGCCTGCAGAGCTGTAGCACTGGGTCAGGCCGGCTAGGCCGAGGAGCCCAAAGGAGAGCCAAATAATAGACCACACCGAGGCAGCAGACCGAGAGGGCAGAATGAAAGAGAGGGCAGAACCCTCTGCCTTTATTTATATGTTTTTACAAATCACTGTGGATTGGAGGTAGAAATCAACACCTCTCAATTCCACTTGGTCAAAGCATCCATCAATCATATTTCTCCACCCAGTATACTGGAATTATAAACATAGGAAGAGCATAGATAATTGCTAAGAAACCATGGCCATGTTTACAGAAAAGGTCTGAGAAAAATGTTACAGAAAGAAAAACACTGCAAAACTCAAAACTCAGGGCAACACAGAGCCAGTGGGCACATTTTTCTTTTCTGATTGTGCTTTTGAGCATAATTACCTCTATACGGCATCATTTTCTGGTCCCCGATAGTGTTACTTGGAAAGAAAAATGTCTAAACCTCTTCCTGCAAGGCAAAAGACCTGGATAGTCATCAGGCTGCTCAAAGAAGCCAAATAGCATCTCCTCGTCACTGATTTGCCCCAGGGCATGATGCATGGTCCTGTTTGATTACCCTAAAGCTGCAGTGCTGACAAAAGGGGCTATCACATGTTTTTCTGTTCCCGTGGGGGTTTCTGGCTACCTCTTATCAACTTGGGCCTGACATGACATTCTGTGATCTGAATCAGATGAGCTGAGTTATTTGGCTGGAAATTATCCCAGGAAAATGTCTGTGGGATGAGTGTGCTGATCTGAGTGACTGCCCAGCCATGCATTGATGAGGAGGTGCTGGCGCAGGTTGGTTTCAGATGCTGGCAACTCAAACTTTTAAATGTCCTCTGAGTAGTAGCTGATAAGATGTTGGTTCCCTTCTTCATATGGACAGAAATGGAGAGCAGGACATGAGGGAAGGAGCAGAGGGGAGCAGAGCAGGGGTATGGGGGGCTTCTGGAAAGACAGCAAAAGAGGTGGGCTGAAGCTGGATGCTTTGTGGTGACTGGTGAGGAACTCAGGACAAACGAACAAAGAGACAAAGCTCAACAAAGGAAAACGTTTCTGCACAAACACTAATTATCAAGGAAAAAACCAAACCTAAGCAGGAAGAACCCAGTGGTGAGTGAAGAATTGAGGCTATAAGAAAAAGTTTGTTGTGACAGAGAGGAATGGTGTACTGAAGGAGAAGGTTTTAACAGGGTCAAACCAGAAAGGGACACAAGGAAAATTAGCAATGAAGACCCATTTAGCAATTGAACAGAGGGGATTCAGAAAGCACAGGCATCATCTAGAACAAGAAGTTGGGGTGGTGGTACCTCATAAAATGGAGAGACAAGGACAACCGAGTGCCACAGGCAGTGCTGAGAGGGGAGAGAGGTAGCAGAGGGCCTGAGCCATACCCCGCAGTTAAAGTGGAGCAAGCAGCAGAGGTACACCAGCAGGACATTGGTGTGATGCATTGCACTGTGCACAGCAACAAGCAGACCTGGCTCTCCACAGTCCAGGTGAGAGCTGGTCCTTTGAGCAGATGGAAAGGTACCTGGCCACACCCACATGTGTGACTGCAGAGCACCTCCAAGGACAGCAATTCAGCAGCAGTGACATTGCAGTCTTCCTGTAGGGCCAGGAGCTGGACTTGATGATCCTGACGGGTCCCTTCCAACTTAGCATATTCCATGACTATATGAAAAATGTGCTGAGGCATCTCTAGTTCTGTTAACAGGGCCTAGGAGACACACTAGTGACACTGGAGTTTCTCATGGATCTACAGGCCAGTCACCACCCTAGGACAGGGTAAAGGAGAAGCACAGCCTGAGCTGCCCTGTGAACACCATTGTGAGGCTGGCAGGATGCAGAGACCTGCATTTGGCACAGCAAGGAAATGCAGTGTTTCAGACACATATACATCAAGGTGTCAAATATCTCCAGTGCTGTGATATAAAACTGCCAGGAAAACTGGTCCTGAGATTTGATTTTTGATAAAAAATTTCAAAGTCTTCCTAGCAGAAGAGAAAACCAAATGCTTTCCTGGAATTTGAAGACATGAGATGGAGAGTTTGCCAGGACCCTGAGTGCACTCTCCGGCTCCTAGGATTTTGGTTGGCAGCTTCAGACCAGCTGGCTGGTCAGAGCTGGTGAGGAAAGAAGAGCTTTTGTGGAGGACTTCCTGTGTAGCTCTGCTGAGACATTTTCATGGGAGACCCCCCAGTTCTTATCCTGGGAACTGCTTGAAGTCACAGCTCTCTCATGCTTGGCTCCTGCCTGAGCTGCACTATGGCCATGCTCCTGCTAGGCTGGTATCCTGCTGATGGGAGCCCTGACCCTGCCACAGGCTCTCAATTTGCCGTCTGAACCTCAGGCTTGCCTCTTCACTTTGGGTATTGCTGCTCCCTGCTGTGGTTTCATTGTGCCTGCCAGGCTGGGCTGGGGCACTTGTCCAGCAATGGAGCTGTGCCGCAGCAAAGAATGATGGATGATTTCTCCTCTGCTGCTGGAGAATTGAATCAGCAGGAATCATTGAGGATTACATCCCGGGCTCCCTTGGGATTCAAACACAACCCCTCCCTGCAACAGAGCAGTAACTGCCTAAAATTATGAACACACACCATGGCATCCACCACCAGCAAGACTCAGAAAGGGCTGGGGAGCAGAGCCTCTGCTGCAACTAAAGACTATTGAACAAATGGAGAAAGCATTGGAATGATTTTTTGCACTAATCACAGGGAAAGAGAGAAATGTCATTATAATATGTAGCTGCAAAGGCTATTGAGACAGAAAGAAAACAATAAAACATTGCACTTTACACACCCATATGAGATCACCTATCTGCTTTCTACACAAAATATATTACATGTACTAAATGTTCCATCTAGGCACAGGCAGTTCAGGCTGGACCAAGAAAGCAGAATGTTAATGACTTTAAGAAAACAGCATTTCAATTTTGTACCTCTTAAAATGCTGCCTATGCTGGAGATATTTCCCAAAATATTCTTGAAATAACACGAAGCTGATGAAGGGCGGGAGTCACTTTTGATGACATTCATATGAATGTCAGACCCAGAGAAAAACATGTCAACACCCCCCAAAACTAACAGCATTACCTACAAGAAGCAGAGAGTGCAGCCTAAAATGAATCACAGCAAAATGCAAATCCATGCAAAGGAACTGAATTATTTTGTCCGTGCTGCAGAAAGAGGAGACATCAGATTTGATTCAAAGTAAAGAAGGCAGCTAATGAACAGCAACTTCCCTCTCAAAGTCAGCAACTGCGCAAAGAATATTGACATACCTATCAGGATTTATACCATGAGCAGCATAAATGCATGGCTCATGAACTGGGGAAGGATATAAATGAGGAAGACTAAGAAGGGATAGTGGCAAGAAAACCTTGAACAAGACCTCCAAAGCAGTTGCTTTGAAATCATGCTAAATCAGCAAAAGCAAGGAAAATACCACATGAGACAGTTAAAGCAGCAGGAAGGACCTCTGGTAGCTTATGGATGGACTGAAACCAATGCTGCAAAATTATATTCGTGGAAAAGTCCTTGTTTGCCATTGTCTGGATGTCAGCATTTTCTCTGGCACAGTGTTGGACCACACGCTGACATTGCAGGAAATTTGCTGTCTCTTAGGAGATGTTCTTCACAAGCCTCATGCTCCTGTACAACCAAGTAATTCACATGTAACTCTAAAACTAGAAAGATTCAAATTGAAAGGTAAAATATAATCAGGGAAAAACAAGTTCTTCTGGTATATCTTCCTTGAAATTTCTTATAGAAAAGGAAAAAAAATAAGAGTTCGAGGAAAGAATCCATACTGATACTCCAACACTTAACAGTGCCTACATTTAAGTTATCAGAAATAGCAAGAAAACAGAGTGTGGGATGTGCTGTTTTTTAAAAGGAAGCAAAGAGAGCAGAGTGACCTGCACAAGAATAACAAGCTCCCTTGGCTATTGCAGACTTTTGGAATGAGCAAAACATTGTCTGCAGAGAAAAGACTAAGGATGAAACATAAGGAAAAACAGTGATTCCTCAAAAAATGGTAAAGGGGGTTTTTGCTATAATTCTTTATGAAAAAATAGAAAAGGAAGCATAAGTTTTTGACATGGTGTGAAACCACAGGTAGAAGGAAATATGGAGATTGCTGCTCAAACAGAAAGAGTACTGTAAGAAATGAATCAGAGTTTGTGTTATTGGCAGAAACTGACAATTGGTGTACTCTCTAGAAGAGATACCACACTCATTATGAATTATTGTCAAAAGGTAGGTTTTGTTTAGCTACACCATTACCTAAAAAATTCTGCGGCACTGTGCCGAATCCCACAAAAGCAGCATTCACTCAGCATACAGTGGTGCCTGCAGTTCATCAGGTAAAGACAGTGGGGTGAGAAGGTCTGGCAGAAGTCCTTGGGGTATCAAGTGCTGTCTGTGTGATTAATGTGTCGGGAGGATAGGGGCACACTGAGAGGAGCTGGGAGCCAGCTATCAGTGGAGTCACACAGAGTGGTACCATTAATTGTTATCATCTACAATTTCTGAGCTGGCCTTAGAAACATTGCCACCAGCAGAGAGGCCATTTGCACCACAAGGGCTGTCCTCACTGAATGACACGGTAGAATTCAAATGCAATGTCAGGCTCTTCTTCTTCTGTCCAGTGCCTCCTCCAGCCGCCCCTTATTTTGATCAAATGGCAACAACATGTCATGCTCTGAGCTTTCCCCATTTGTAGATAGGATGTAAAATGGGGAGGTTAATTTTAAGAGACATTCAGCAAGAGATTCCGGGATTCCATTTCCTCTTGTTTGTGTACAGGTGTGTGCAAGAGTTTGGGCGTTTGATATGGTATCAAGTGTCAGAGACAGACTAGTGACTACTGCATGGGGACATGGTTTAGTGGGACTTGGAAGTGGGAGGTTTACTGTTGGACTCTATGATTTTAAATGTCTTTTCCAACCTAAATGATTCTATTAATTTTGACATTCGTTAATTTAAAGAAGAAACTTGTGGTTTCAGATGAAAAAATGGAAAATGTGACCCAGCTAGAACCAAAGACTAAAAGACAAAAGAAAAACTTGGCCACCTTCCCCATTTCTCTGAAAGCCCAGCATGAAACCCTTGGATTTCCCACACTTCCATGAAGGGACAAACAAGCACTGATGCAAGAATAGCTCGTCATCTACAACAGGTATCAGAAGAGGTAATATTCTTATCTTCTCTTTGAACACCACATGATACTTTGCATTGGTCCCAGCTGTCACCTCATTCTTGGCCCATCAACAAAAATGAAAGAGTTTACAGTAGAAGGAAGATGGACAGCAGAACTGTGCAATCGCATTTTCCAACCAGAGCATGCAGGGAGGAGAAAAGAGAGTTAATTTTGAAGGTGGACTAGCCAACATCACATCCAATACGCATTTGCAAAAGTCAGTCCAGGCTCATCCAAAAGTTCCAGGCTCACCAGAAATACCAGCATCTCATGGGACTTACATTGTTTTCAAAGGTCTGTAATTTGAACATTTTAGGACATTGAGGAATGTAAACTATTCCGTGAGATCAAGAAATTCTTCCCTGAAATTTGTGCTGCTTTCAGCCCTGCTGTGCTCTCTTTGGAGGGTTGAGCCAAAAGGTATCAGCAGGCTGAGCTCACAGAGAGTGAGGTTACTTAACTGGGAGGGTTCAGATGTCTCAAGTACTGGTTTTAGGGGACAGATTTGGTGGAAAAGAGGGTTCACATTCCCAGAATGGATGTCACACAAGGGGAATGAGTCTAGGAATATGCATTTACCACTCCAGATTATAAACTGTGGAATTTTCTTTCCTGCAACAGTGTCCATTGCTTCTCGTCCTTTCAGTTTAGACCTCTGTGAAGAGTCTGGCTCTCTCATAACCCTCCCTTTAGTCAAAGACAGTAAATAAGTTCCCAACAACTATCTTTACTCCAGTATAAGCAAACCCAGGTTCCTCAATCTTTCCTTATGTATTAAGTGCTTCAGATTCCTGATTTTCTTGGTGTTCCCCACTTAGTGTATGAATATCATTCATACCCTGGAAGAAAAGAACATGAAAGAATGCTCCAGATGCAGCCTCGTGAGTGTTGAATAAAGAAAAATAATCCCTTCCCTTGACTTGCTCTCTTGTTTCTGCAGTCCAGTATGCCCTTGGCCTACATGGCTGCTGAGTGCATTTCTGACTTCAATCAGTAGTCTTTTGGGAGCCTACGGCCTTTTTCTGCAGAGGTGTTTTCTGGGCAGTCAGCAGCCAGACTGCACTGGCAAGCGCTGCAAAACTTTGCCCTTGTAACTGTTGAACTTTGTGAGGTTTCTGCCAGCCCTTTTCTCCAGCTTATTCAGATCCTTCTGAATGACAGCACTGCCCTCCAGAACACCCACCGCTACTCCAAGTTTGTATCATTTGTGAACCAAGGTGTTCTCTGCCTCCTTTTCCTCCTGTAGATGAGGATGTTAAATGGTATTAATCCCTTGAGGAATGTTACTCATAAGTGGCTTCCCATTTTCCCATTACACTTTCAAATGTTGACCTCTACACTTTGAGTTCACCTGTCCAGCCTGTGTTTTACTCACTTTGTAGTCCACTCATCCAGTCCATACCACCTTGTTCTGGCTACAATACTATGGACCAGCATTCTAGTAATCCAACATTTCATTTGAGGGAGAAGTATGAATGCACCTACACATCAGTAATCAAGGAGGTTTTCTGTATCACATTTGGCCACATCTTCTCAGCTGGCAATAGATCAGCTGGACCAAAGTTCTCTGGAAAGTGGCAGAACACAGGGCAATAAAACTGCCATGGAATTGTGGCAAGTGGCCAGAACCACAAGCTGTGCTATGCCAGTCACAGATGGGAAATAGAAGTTTGTGACATTTTGTACTTCAACCCAAAATTTGAACAGATTTTCATGAGCCCATATGACAAAAAGTTATCTTTTCCTGACTTATGTACCCTGCCACATTTCATAGTTTTGCTACAACACTGCAAGTATTGAAAGAAAAAGGAAAGTCATGAAAGAGTGGGAGGAAAGCATTTTTATTTCTTTTTTATCTTAAGGAATGTACCAGGCTGCCAAGTTTTAGGATTGTGAACTCCTCTGTAAAATCAAAGAAATCAGGATCCAGTTTTCAACCAAGGTCTGCTGGTTATTTCTACCCGTTGGCCGCAGGAATCAGTTAGCTGTAGTCCAGAAAGACTGGTATTTGTGCTGATAAATTCAAACAGTTTCCTCAGAGGCCTGATAAGGTCAGCCAAGGATTTGAAAAAAACCCCCAAAATGAAGGTATTGGGTCCTCTATCTCATCTAAAGTTCTTGCTTCAGCTCCTTGAATTTCTACCCCTTTCTGGAATGGTTGAAAAAACAAATCTGCACTCTTAAAACTATTCTTTTCTCAAGGCCCTTTCAGAACACAAGGACTCTATTTCTGTAAGATTTTAAAAGGAAATACATGTCTGAGACGGAAAGCATGAATGGAAAATTTCAGTACAAATAAACGGTGAATGTTTGGCAGCCAGGACAAAGTTTTGTAATACACTGTAAGAGAGAGGTTGTCTTGTTGGCTCTACCAGTGGTCAGATTTCAAAGGAAAGACAAGAATGTGTCTGTTGGAATGTTTTTTCTTTTGCAGAAAATGCTCCAAAAGGCTGCTATGGTGGAGAATAGCATGTATTTTTTCAGATGGAGTCCAGTATGTTCCCAAAAAAATGTCACTCCTCTCTTTCTCTTGCTTAACCTTGTCCCAACCTTGGCCAAACATTTTAGCCACAACTCTTTTTTCCTCCTGCTGTACTCAGCCTTCCCAACTCTAGCCTATTTCCTTCTGCCTTTATTTTACTGAGATCAGCCACGCCAGCAGCATGGAAAGGGAAACAAATGGCTTTATCTTGTGTTTTGTTCACTCTGTGAAATGATGGAAAGATTTGGTGCAATCTTATCTGTCCATCAGGAAGGTCAGTTGAAGTTAATTACCGTTATTAGGAATGCAGGACTGCAGCCACCAGGTTTCATGGTCTTTCTCATCTCCCATCAGGAAATGACCCAAGGTTGTATATTTTTCCACAGAGCATCTATTGCTTTTCCCAAGGATACAAATCTGGCTGTCTTAAGAGGGCTTTGCTTTAGTGCATTTCCACACACAAACACTAAAATGAGGCATTTCCACTACAGAGCAGTACTTTTGTTTGAAAGATAATCAACCATGAGACGGTAAAATGGAGCTGTGTCTGAGGAGGAGCACGATGTCTATATCTCCATGTCATCACATCAGTTGAAAGCCACGGCGATGGCCCCCACACTTCTCACATGCTGGATGGGTACCTGCTTTGATCTTCATAGCTTTGGGTGAGGACAGCAGCACCAGTGTATTCACAGGATGGACAAGTTTGCACATTTGTTTCCCAACTGGAGGCAGGAAGCCTGTTATTTCTGTGCTGTTCTGACGCCTTTTCCAGGTGCCCGAGCAGTTTGGGGAAGGAAAGATATTTACCTGCAATGCAGAGTGGAGAGGACCAGATGGGGAGAAAATGGGCTATACTGGGACAAGCCTCCAGGACCTGAAACAGGGAGAAGGCAGTGACTGGGTAGCGAAGGATGACCAGGAATATATAGTACAGGAACTGTAGGATCTGGAGCACTGAGGGAGATCAGACTGAGAGTGGGGACACACAGCCAGAAGCAGCTGAGGTGGAGGACTGTGGACAGCCTAAGGAAGGAGACTGGAAAGGATGGGTGACTGGACAAAGAGGTGGAGAAAGGAGACTAGGATCAGAAGATGGATTTTTTGGGAGATGGCAGTGAGAAGTAGGAGAAGGCTAAGCCTCAAAGATTAAGGCAGATAGGTACTTCATGGGGCAAGTAGAGAAAGCAATCTGGGAGCAAGTCTGAGGAGGGGAGGGAGTGACTGGAGAGCATAGAGGACTGGGATGAGAAAACAGTTCTGGGTACAGGAAGGACCAGGACAAGGTAGAAATGAAGGAATCAGACTGAGAGACTAGGACTGGGTCACAATATCACCAGGAGTGACTGGGCAGCAGTCACCCATCTGCTGCCCACCAGCCTCAGTGGGATATGCTGTCAGCATACAGGCAGCAGCCTCTCCTGCAGCTGATCTGTTTACAGAGGCTCCCTCTTAGAAATGGCTTGAACCCCACTATTGTTTTGAGCAGTGACCCATCTGATATCACAGTGTGGGGGTTTGTTTTTAATGCTGTTGATTTTAGGGTTTCTTTTACATTACTGTTTTGGAAGATGGGACAGATGAGAGTCTTGCCAAGTTGAAATGCTTTGAACCTGCAGGACATGGAAAGTTATTTCATATTGTCCCTTGCACTGCAGTGAAATCCCAAGTGACCTCCTTACATCAGTTGCTTTTTAGCCTGTGTCCTGTCATCTCAGTTGGGGCACCTCTGCTTCCCACTTCCCTTTCTCTTCCCTACCCTTTTTCTGGGCTCTGTCTCCTGCGGATGGCACACTGTCCTTTCTCCTTGCACAGGTACCTCAGAGGCATCTGTGTGTGCTTACTGTGTGGTGTAACCACGGGTTACTCCCCAGCCTCGTACCTGCAGTGATTGCAGTGTGCCCTCTGCTGTCTTGCGATTTGCAAGTAGTCCGGAGTTTCTGAGAATTACAGAAGCTCAGTCTCTGCCCAGAAGCAAAATCATCTGTGACCCCCCTGCCCTTATACCTCCTCAGCTGAGGGAGCTGCAGCATTTCTTGGCAGACAAGGAAAAGTCAGCATAGCTTTGGGGAAAATATCTGATCTTTGCTCTGGCTGAACAATGTAACCAAGTTGTTTTTAATTTTGTTTACCTTACCATTGCAGTATAATGTGTGTAAGAAAAGAATGAATGAGGTATGACACCCAAAGGGGGAGAGAATCAGCTAGGTGAAGCAGTATACATTAGTCTCAGCTACATTTGCCACGTTTTCCTACTGTTGCTGTATCTGTGCTCAAAAAAAATAAAAAAGGCCTTTAACCAACCTTATGCCTGATCAGAGCAGAACAGGAGCAGAAGGTGGCTGTGTGCAGTTGAATGCCTATTTACCCACTACTAATGAAGGAAATGCAAGTGGAAGAGTTTGTAGAAAAGAATGAATGTAGTTATGCATTTTTAGTCAGCATTTTACATTATTTTTGGGTTTGTAGCAAGTTTACACTATTAATGTGTATTAATACATATTATTATTATTATGTAATAATATTTGTATTAATAAAAATTATATAATGATCATAATTCCTAATTTGTAGCCATAGCCTAAATTCAAACTAATTCCTGATGTCAAGTAGAGTGTAATGCCAGAATGACTCCATCAGTGATTCGGGTTGTCTATGGCCAAGATTTGTCCAGGTCCAGGAGATTTCTCAGAGCAGTCAACAGCTCCATTTCAGACCACTGATCTACATATAGAGACCCATACAGATGTTGAGGAAGCCCATGTCTGGGGACGTGAGAAGAGGTGAGGGTAAGTTTAGGGAGGATAAACATGGGTTCTGGTACAGCAGTGTGTCACTGTAACAAGGGCCCAGGAAGGTGGCGGAGTCCCCACCTGCAGAGATCTACAAGATTTGGTGGGGGAGAGGCACAGCCAACCAAATGAGAGTTGGCCATAGCTCTGCATCAGGTAGGAGGCTGAACTACACAGACACCAAGATCCCCTCCAGGCTGGAATTTCTGTGATTTGGCAGGGCTGTTCAAACCCACACACAGTCCCAGCCTGGCAGAGGTGCTCAGGTCATAGCCCCTTCTCTTTGATAGTCTGTTGAACTCTGCAAACAGCTGCCAAGGAAACAGTTTCTCTCCATCTTTCACCATCTAACCGTGTGCTAGGAGCTTATATGGAGTTGGTGAGACATGCATCTAGGCTTAGGATGGTAAAAAGGGAGACACCAGGAATTATCCAATACTTTTGTTGAAATCTTGGGGCTTGCAAGTGAGAATAAGTCAAACTCATCAAGCCAGTTGAAATGAGGTCTGCTCGAGAAGGTAGGGGTCGTGAGCTCTGATCCTGGAAGCCAGGTCTGCCTATGCGTTTTGCTTCCCAGAACATCCTGATAAAATGCAGAATATAGCCATTGGGGATACAATACTGCTGCTCAGACCTCCCTTGTCTTAGGGTAATCCTTGCTCGTGAAGCAGCAGAATTCTTTCTGGTTAGGATGCTGACAGAGGACTCCTGACAAATCTTCCTGCAGCAATGTAAGGTGTGGTGAGTACCTGTTTCACATCTCTGCTGTAACTTTATTTCACTTCCTAGAGCTGAGTCAGAGGGAAGGGGACATGTAGGGAACCTAATTTCATTTCTGGATGTTTCTCATCAAGTGGCAACTCAACTTTTTTGCAAACATAAAATAAGGAATTGAAGATTTTCTTTCTCAAGGCAGATGATATCATGATGGTTTCAGGAATTTCAGCAGAGGTCTCCAAGAGCCAGAACGGCAAAGTTATGTGAGGATGCAGAAAGGGGCTTTGTGGGTTCTTCAGATGGGTCCTTTCAGCCTGGTGACCTCCTCTGGAGCTGAGCTCAAATGGAACAAGGAATCTGCAGAGCAGAGCCTGATGCCATTCCAGTAGCTGGTTTTCGTTTGCAGGAAGGAAGCTGCTTGGCTCTGTGCAGTAAGTAGGTGGCCCAGCTCCATACATGTGGTCCCCCCAGTAAAGGATGGTGCTTTGAGGGGAGGGGAGAAAAACTCACATAGAAAACCGCCCTTGAGTTTCCCCTCCCTTCCTCCAACCCTGTTTGGTAGTTTTCTCTAGCAGGGGCAATTTGACTCCCAGAGAGAGGCAGCTCACAAAATATGGGTAAGTCTCAGGGGGGTATCACAAAGGCCCTTTGTGCTGTATGCTGTGGAGTTAATCATCAGTCACAGTTGTCTGCCATCAGTCTCTATAGTCAGTTCCACACAATGTGATTATACCTCATCAAAGTTAATGTACCAAGCTGTTGAAATGCCTGTACAGTACAGTGAGCCTCCTCCCACCACTAGCGTCTTTTTCTGCTCCCCTGCTGAGGATGCTTCAGGCTGGGTGGTCCCAGCAACACCCTGCAGCATTTTTCAGTCTTGTCAGCAGCCTGGAATAGGGTCCTTTCTTCTGAGCTTTTGGCTTCGTTTCCCAGCCTCAGTTACAGGAGTCCTGTGGAAAATGATTTGAAGGACAAGAGGCAGCTCTGATAATGGAAAACGTCTGTGAGGGATTGGAACATTGGCTTGTAATCCTTGGACAAAACTGCCTCATTCAGAAAAAAGAGCGGGGGAGGGGAAAGCATGCAGAACAAAGATCTTATTTCACTTCATGAAATGAACACGTGATGTTTTCTCTGGAATGCCTCGCTGACAAACAGGCCCAAATTTTCCAGGGACCATGGCTTTTATTTAAGCTCAGACAAGGCCATAAATGGCTGCAAAAAAAATGTAAACTCACAGCTTATGTTAATTTGTCATTTCCAGGCTCCACACTAACTCAGAGCCATGCTATTCCCAGGTTTGCATTTCCTGGGGAGTGGGATGGTGAAAGAGGCCTCTAAAAGCCCTGCCCCAGAGCATCTGGACAGATGTTGTGTGCATCATGTACAGATTTACATGGGCATAGAGTTACAAAGCATGGCTCCATCCAGACCTGCCTGCATTCCCTGGCCCCCACCAGACTGGGATAGGTACCCACAGGAGCCAAAACTGCCAAGCCAGATGACCTCATATCTTGCTAAAGGAAGATAGAGGCAAGCTTGTAAAAGATACTGGGGGTCTGGGTTCAGTGAACAGATTTTATTCAGCATTTTGGGCTCTACGAATGCTATGTTAAACAGCTGTACCTCTTGCTGTGGGAAGTCATGGATATAGACATTTAAAAAGAGTCGAGAGTTTAGATCCAGTGAACACACTCCTTTTCTAAAGGTGGGATTATGCTAGTGTTAAAGTCAATGAACTTTTGAGTGTTTGTTATCCAGATGGGATTTGGGAAAATGTCACACTTCCACCATGAATTTATCATCTTCCCCAGCCTTTCAGAGCCAGGCAGTCCCCTCCAAATCTGTGCCATTCAGGTGGAACCTGTGCCCCTTTCCAAGCCCTCCGATGGTGCTTTCATCCTTCCTTTTTGCTTATGGCTTGCTTTGCTCATCTCCTCTACTCTGTTATTCTGCCAGAAAGGTATCTCTCACCTCCTTTGCCTTGCTTTCCAACAGAGTTCAGTGGTCACCGCAGTGCTGCACTGGCTCAGAGCTTGCCCATCCAGCTCTCGCAGTTTCCATTCTCCTGGGACAACTCATTCAGTTTGTAATCACAACTTCTTATCCACTTTGCCTGCTATCACTAACATTTCCAATTCAAAAGCTTGCTCTCACACAGGTTGAAAGCAGTGACCTTTTCCTTTGGATTGGCTTTGTTTACAGCTATTTATCCTCTTCTTACACGTAAAAGGTCTGGCATAAATCCTGACCCACTGGGTCAGTTTGGCTGCAGCAATTAAAGGCCAACATGTTCAAATATGGATGTCTAGGGTCAGATCTTTTCTCCACACTTACCACCTAATGCAACAACCATATTTTCAGGTGCTCAGCAAGTGCACTTGCCAGCTCCTGTAGTGGGGCTGAGGGTGCTTAGCATCTCCTAGGGAATGATAGCTCTGGTTAAAGACAGGCATTGCACCTCTGTATGAAGGAAAACTAAAACCCCTTGGTTTCCACTGTCTAGCCCAGGGCTGGGAGGGGAATATATGATTTCATAGCATTGCTAAGCAATGACAAGAGCTAATCTCTAGGGTGAGCTGTGTTTACTAACACATTGCAGATTTTCTTGCTTAGCAGCATAATTTCTCATTTTATAAGAGTCCCTGAACTCATGTTTATGTTTTAGGTCAGCTGTCCAAACTTACACAGCCAACTCCCAAGCTTTCTCATATACACCACCACAACAGACATCCCAAATCTGTACACAGAACATCACAGCAGTCTGTAGCTAAAAAAGGCTGTGCCGACCTTTCCTTCAGGTCTTGCAGACCCCTGGTGATTCACAGAGTTGCTGTTCCACACCCAGTCCCCACTGACCCAGGCACAACTCACACAGCTCAAACACATTTTGGGCAGCAAATTCCTGAGCGCCTTCTAACAAGTATCCCAGGCTCTGCCACAGGCTGGGACAAATAGCTCTGTGTGTGTGATCATGTTCTATGCTAGCAGGTTGCCCCTTCTTAGAGGATGAGAAATGGCTAGCAAAATTATTCAGAGTGAGGGAAGAACCCAAGGACCTCTGTCCTCTGAACCACAGAAGTGACTGGCATAGTCCATAGGGTTTTTGTATATGTATAATGTAAGGGTAAGGAGAAGATAGCTACAAGACCTGAGTTTGAGATGTACTCTGACAGTCCTGTAGCATTGCTGAGAGACAGGATCTGCTGCTGTGGCAATTGTTTGAATGGATTGGTGGCATCTTGAGGTGCACTCAGTTTCTGCTGTCACACAGCTGTGAACAGATTATGCAGGTTAAGAGACATCCCTGGACAGAGCTGCTCAGTGGAGGGTCACCTCAGCGGTCTCTGAGCTCCCACATCTCGTAGATGGATTGTGTGGTGTTGAAGCACACAAAATCTTCCCACACCTCATTAGGCTCATTAGTGCTGTGTCCTTGCCCTCCCCAAGAAGGGGCTGGCTCCACACACCCCAGCACCTCCTGTGATGTTCATATTAATCCCTAAAATGCCCACTGGCTCTCCTGGGACTTGACACTCTGACTTGGTAGCCAAGATCTGTAGGTCCCACAGTCAAGCCACAAGTGATGAGCTTTAGCTGCTGATGAGAGAGTGCCTGCTTCTTCTACAGCAGGATGGCAGATGCTAGCACACCTCCTGGAATTTCTTCTGGATATTTCATTGAAATGTTAAGCTTGCCCCTGCGTGACAGCAGCAATTGAGAGGTGAGACAAGTGAGTGGCATGTGGAACACTTGTGTTTTGTTGCGATATAATTGATAGATTATAATGGTCTGTGCCTGAGCTCAAGACACCCTGGGTTGCTTTCCTGCTACATTCATGAGCACAAACCCCCTACTGTTTCAGCTAATGGAGAAAGTGCTCTTAGTTGTGTGAATCAGGGTTTGCTGGTGGCAGATAACCGCTCGCTCCACAGTAGTCTGTTGGGAATAGGGTGCCTGGGTTATTGTATGGGATGTGGCAAGGCCAAGTGCATCTTTGTAGCTCAATGATGCAGAAAGATAAAGTAACTGAAATTTCATCCAGCCACAGAAGAGTCCTGGGTTTGGCTCTGTGCCCTCTACCAGAAATGACCTTAGCAACTCCTCAGTGAATCTGTCTGCAAAATGAGGGAGATAATGGGGAAGGAAGTGAAAGGCAGTGATGATTATTTCCTCACTTTTGGAGAATAGTGTTATATGTAACAGTTTGTGCTGTGAAGTGCATGTGACATTAGCAGGTGTGGAATCAAGCTGGGATTCTTCCTTGCAGTGTCTCTCCATGGCAGTGCATACCTGCATCCTGCTTTGTGATGTAGCATTACACATGAGGAAATCCATATTATGAATCAGACAGACCCATTCAGCTGCCAGGACAATGGACAACTCACCTTACCATGATACCAGTCCCAAGACTTAACTTGCTAGGCTTCTGCAGTTGCCTGTTGCATTATCAAACTGTCTCTGGGGGGCTTTTGGGGTGACACTCAAATCCAACAAACTGAGGAAGTAGCACATAGGTTAGGACCCCACAAAGTAACTGTGGGTACAGATGTCTTGCAAGAGATTGCCTCATTTGGATGGAATAAGGGTTTTGCTTGTCTAAGTGATAAGTCACATCTCCTCTGCACCAGGATAGATGTGCTAATCTCTGTGACCAGTCAACATCTACACAATGGTGGAAGCACACATCTGGCAACTGGGATAGCTCTTATTCCCCATCAGGCTGCAGGGCAGGCTTGTAGATGCCAGTAGGGGCCTTGGCACTGCTTGGGAACACTGTTTCTTTCAGGCCAGTTGTTGGTCTGAATGCATGAGACATTTTTCTTTGTACATAAGGAATCACAGTAATTCTCTCAGGTCCATATCTCTAGAACACAGCTGAGACAGAAGCACACCACACTACCGAGGGTAGATTGACTGTTTCCACCCTGAGGCTTTGACACAGATTTTTCTTTCTTACACCATGACTTGGATCCAAGTGTAGTTCAAGCCTATGAGATACTGTGAACATCAAGGTAGCCTTGGCCAGGCTGTGACAAATGCAGAGTGGATATGGTTACACTGACTGGACATGGGCGCAGTTCTGTGCCCACTCCTGATGGGCATGGCTTACCTAGGTTATTGCACCTGGGTGCTGAGGCTGGAAGAATTCTGTGAGGAAATTATGCCTTTGGAAGCTTGTCTTAAATTAGAAAAGCTCACCTTGAATAAGGGATACCAAGGATAAAGTTTAAGGGCCAAGTTGTCAAAGTATTTAGGCATTTTACTGCTCTAGCTAATGGAATATCCAAAAGCTCATGAAATGCATTAACCATTAGAGAATGCATTTTATACAAACCACATAGCCTGCTAGTGTCAGATTTGTGTGCCCTTTGGTCAGCAGTGTCCCCAGCACAACCTGCAAAATAAAGACATCTGCTAGAGGAGAAAAGAGGGGAAGGTATAGCACTTTATTACATCAGGTCTGAAATAGAGCTTTAAGGAATAATGATTCATACAAATGCTGCAGCTGGAGCAGGAGCAAGAAATGAGGAAACTACAATGGGAAAGAAAATTACAAGAGCAAGGGAATGAAGCAAAAAACAAAGCTAGAAGAATAATTAAAAAAACCACCTGTATTTAACAACGTACAGTCTGCAAAGTAACCAAACTCCAGAAAAGTAGTTATGGACTTGAGTCAGCACTGCCAGGTCGAGGAAACACCTGGAGAAGGCTGCTGCAGGCCTGAGTTCCCAAAGAAGGTAGGGAGGTGTCCATGTGATCCATGTGTTACAGCTCTGGGGACCCTCACACTGGCCTTGCGGTCATCCTAGAGTTCATTTGGGTCTTATGCCCACATCTTTGTGGGTATAACTCTGCTCCAGGCTTTCTTCTCATGTCTTGCAGTCCTGGCCTATGTCTGCTGTTAAAACCCAGGCATCCCTTGGCCCTTCCTCAGGGAGGAGCCCTGGTCCTTGAGGAGTCACTGCTCACATAGCTCAAGACAACACAGATGTCTCTGGTGCCACATGAGCTGAGCCTTCTCAGCTACAACCTTAACAGGTTTACTACTCAAAAATAATACCCTGTTTCTTTATTCCACCAAATTATGTTGCTGCAAATTTCCTAATCTTCAGTGGGACAGACTATTGTCCTGTCACAAAGGCCACTTGCCAAACAACTTGGTTTCTTGAATTGTAGCCTAAAACACAGTGCAGGCAGAGCAATCACTGACTTCATCACAGCACTGTGAGCACAGCCCCATCCCTAAGGGCAGATGTTTCATATGGCAGGGGAAATGGGGAGACATGAAGGATGTGGGTGGTGGATAGGAGTGAGGTAATGTGGAGAGGGTGAAATCATGGTATAGCCACAACAGTTGGGTGAGGGCTTAAGGAGTCATTTTTGGCATGTTTAGCTGCATTTCCCTGGGAAACGAGGCTTACAGTATCACTTTGGGTGTATATGTGTGCACATGCTGTAATATGGGAGAGGCTGAGGCTTCAGAGTAACCCTCATGAGGCACCAGAGATCCAGGGGAGTGATCTTGACAGTGTCCCAAGAATGGAGAAAGCCTCAGTTGAAGCCTGCATTTTATTAAACACAGAAGAATGTACCCACCCATGAGATGTACACTTGCATGAGTCCAGGCTTCCCTTGCTCTGCTTCTCAGGCAACAACTTGTTACTGAATTTCAGTTGTGCAGCCGCTTGGGCATAAGTATGTATCTCAAAATTTGCAATCCCGTATGTATAACAAAATGTTTGTTATAGAAATACCAGTGACTGGAAAGTAAGTGTCAGAAGAAATGAAATACTGGTATATGTAACAGAACAACATCTTCTCTGTAGAGCAATGATTCCCAATTTCTTTGGCCCACCAGAGCATTGCAACCTTCAAAATTTCAGGGAAACTTCGTTCACCCTTATAATGAAGCTTTTAGCTGAAAGCATTTTTATGATATTACTTTGGTTGTGTAGCCAGCAATGATGAATTACATTATCCATTATGACCACAGCTTGAAAACACAACTATAAATGCATTTGCTTTCCCCTTATTCTAGTGCTTCTGATTCAAGCTGCGTGTTTTGGGTCCATCACAAAAGAGCAAACATTCCCATCAGATTTATTTGTCATGCTCTCAGGTTGTACAAACTGTTCCCTTGCAGTTTACAGTTTTAAATGGTAGAAGTTTGGAATAAAAGTGAAAAGTTTGTCAGATATCATGTATTTGGTTCTAAAATGTGTGCCTTTGTACACAGCAATAAGGCTCTGGTGTCTGCACTGAGATTGTTTTGTGTTGCCGGTGACAGAAGAGATAACACACCTTTCCCCTGCCTTGGTAAGGTTCCTGACATGTAAACATCCACACTCCCACAAACAATTCTGGCTCCATCACCTCCCTCACCTTTCCAGCAAAGGGCTAAGGACTGTTCCCTTCCAATCTACCACAGACAGACTTCTTTACCCACAAAAGTTGTACCCGATTTAAAGGTAGCTGTAAAATGCCTCTCTCCACTCGTGGGTGCCTGTCTTGTGGTCATCACCCTTTCTGATGCTTGTATGAGATGTGCTTTTTGGTTTTTACTTCTACCCATGTCCACATAATATAAACTAACTTGAAGAAATACATTTTCATGTACCTGAAAGTCAACATAGAATGGGAGATTTAATCCTTTACCTTCTGTTCCATATTTAGTCCTTTGAGTAGACAGAAGAAAAACCATGCTCTTGGTGACCTACATAATCCAGTGCAGTGGCTGATCACACTTACATGAGGTGGCTGCCTGTGGTATCAGGGAGGGAATGCAGATACCGGGAGACCCCTGCTAGTGCTCTGTTCTGAAGAGTGATGTGAGTCAGTTTTACTCTCTGGAAATAAAGAGCCTCCTCACATAGCACAACTTCCACAAAGCTGAGTGTCAAGGGGACAGAAACTGATGAATCTTTTAAAATGTATTTATCATTTGCCATTTGTTTTTTTGTTATCGCGGCACTCACTTCAGGGTGACTCAGGGTGAGCTTCTGCAAACTAGAGGCTAGCTGATTTCAGCCGTAACTATGCCTGTGCTGTATTATGAGGCGGGGCAATCAATGACTCCAAAACCAAGAGGTACATCGTGAAAGGTGAGTCTAAAAAAAACCAAAACCAAACAATGAAAACCACATTGCTCAGCATCAGCAGTGAAATAATTAGACATCTCTTCAGGACAGATTTGTAGGCTAGTGCCATTCACAGACAGAAGCAGAACTTGCTGGGGAGGATACTTTATAAATACAAAATTAGTAACTGTAGTCCAAAAAACAAAACTGAATAAAGAAGCAGAGCCTGAGGAAGCACAGAAAAATGGCACAGCTGCCACAGATGTGGGCTGATCTAGGGTAACCCTTCCCAGAATTTTCTCCTTCCAGCAGGATGCTGGAATATTCTTCGGTCTTTGTGAATGAGAAGGGTACACATGCCAGCATCTCCCTTGGTGCCTGTCTGCATTGAGAGCACAGAATAAAGCAGGAAAAGAAGACAGTTTATGGGCATGCTTAGTCAGAGTGAGATGGTATTTTAAAGCCAGGGGTGTCATTTTTGGTTACAACAAATCTCAAAACTCGAGAAAATGCCCTTGACAACTGGTGTCACAGTGTTGCTTGCTGTGACAGAGATTTCTGTACGTGCCCAGGGCAATGGGTCGCTTTACATTGTCAGATCCTCCCTTCTAGCTAGTGGAGGCTACTGAAATTCAGAGATGAAGAGATAAAACAAGAGGATCACAAGTATTTTTACACAAATGAGCACCACCAGGCATATCAGGTGGGATTTTGAGCCCCTGTGCCTGGCATAAAGCCCTGGTTACCTGTTTTGTTCAGCGAATATTTGGATCCTAATATATATGGGTCTAAACCCTTGTTTTTAAACCTGCCTGCATCCCGACATGAGTGTAGCTGTAGCTGTGGCCAACAGTTCAGTGGCCTCAGAGCTGGAACGTGGGGGGACAGTGGGTTGAGTCGGTGAGTGAGACCCAGCTGCGGAGAAGCCACCTCGTGCCTCAGTTTCCCCATTTTTGTGACAATGTGGGAGGCGACTGCGACCCCTCGGCGGGATGCTCTTGGCCCTGCTGGCGGGCACCTACGCCCCGGCATGGCTGTCGCCGCTCCTTCCGAACCCCCACCGGTGCAGGGCTTGGGGAGCCTCCCCGGACTCCGTGTTCTGCCCGACGGGGGTGTGAAGCCGGGCGGTGTGGGGCGGCATCCGAGTCCCCTGGACGCCCCTCAGCCTCCCGCTGCCTTCAAAGGCCGCCGAGGTCGCCGTGGGGCGCCGAGGGGCCGGCGGCGGGAGGGACGGGGGCACCGCCGAGGGGCGGTGGGAGCGGGCGGAG
>VYZT01011983.1:42892-97363 GCA_013400735.1 Pomatostomus ruficeps
CGCTCTTCTTTTCTTCCTTTCTTTCGCTGCAATGACATTGAAAACCTTTGAAAGCCCCCAGCTGCAACCCGCCCCAGCTCTGTTGACAGAAAACAAACGGTGCCTGCATTCCCGGTTGCGGCGGCCTCCCTAAAAAGTGAAGTCAGAAACAAAATATTTGATAATTACGGCAGGGGAAATGTGGAAGTGATTTGAGGAAAATGAACTCAAGCTGGGCTGGGAAGTGAGGCCGAGCCTGCCTTCGGAGGAAAGCGGTCCCGCTCGGGGGGCAGCTCGTCCTCTGTCCCTGCATTTTTTTTTTTCCCTACATATTTCTCCCAGATGGCGAGACCCATCCTACAGCATCGCAATTTGGCTTCGTGGAAAAAAAAAAAAAAAGCGTAAACACGTCTGGTTCCCTCTTTTTCTGCCTCCCACCCGTGGACTATGCTGCCTGGGTTATGGTAAAGAGTGGGGTTTAGGATGGGGCCCATCGCTTGTTGCTCTGTCTCCGGAGCAAAGCTTTTTGTGAACTCCCTGCAGCTGCCAGGTGAGGAGCAGAGGTGAGATGGGGTGGTTGTGAGCCAACACTGTCAAGCTCTGGTCGCTGCTGTCATGAAAACCAAGGGGAGTGGGACTGAACTGTAGCGTGGACTAGCATTTCACATCTGCCTGTACATGATAATATTGTAATACACTTTCTTCCTGAAGCATGACATACTTATGTAGTGAGCATATTCATGCATCCTCTCCAACGCTGTCCTGAAAAAGCCAAATCATGTTTATTCATTTTCTTAGGAACCCTAAATAAACCTTAAGTAGTTCTGGTCAATGTACACCAACACCTCGGTAGGAAGGAGGCACTCAACATCCATAAGAAAAATTATAATAACGGCTAAATAATGATGGCACTGGTCTGAGTAAAGCTTTCTGGGATCAGTAACCCAGAGAAACATAACCAAAATATGTTTGGCCCTGGATTTGTGATTTCAGTGGTGTCACTAACATCGTTGAAGTGCTAAATCCTGCTTTTTGCCTAATGTTCTCTAATTTGTAGTACCTGGATAGCTACCCAGGTGTAAGTACTGTAAGTCATGTAAGTCATGTCCCTGTAAGTACTGTAAGTACTGTAAGTCATGTCCCTGTGTCTCACCTGCAAACTGAAAGTAAGAAAAATGTACAGCCATCATGTTCAAAACTTGGTTTTAAAGGCCAGTTCATGCTTGAGTGAACAAACGAATTATTATTATGACTGGCTTCAGAAATAGTGATCCAAGTGGCAAACCAGTGAATGTTTTGGTTTGATTCCAGTCTAAGTTCAGCAAAACTTAAGACTGATGGCTGCGGTCTGGGTCTGGTTTCAGGGAAAATGGACACTTCAGGCAACTTTTGTTTTGGGATTCAGTTTGATTCCTCTTTGCTAGTAGCTGCCAAGCAGTTCAGTCCATGGGTAGCATCCCACCCTCTGAGATATTTAGACCTTCTCATTTTCTAGGGAGTGGGCCGTGCTTGAAGGTGAGCTGCTTGTAATTCAGAGACAGCTTTGATGGTTGCCCACTTCTAAATGTTTCTTGTTACTGCTCTCCTGCATCACTGGCATTCAGTACGATTAGTGTGGCATTTTCCTGTGTGGTTTTCCCTTTCCAGATTTTGGAACTGATAACCCTCTCTATGCCTTTTGTTTCTGCTGCAGCTTGCACTTTGTGCCTTTCAGTACATTTGAAATATTAACACTGAGCCTTAAGCTTCTAATCCTTTCGTTAGCAAAACTGTATCTGAGTTGTGCTGGGGTTCTTGTACAACATGCATTTCTACTACAACATTGTTAGGTGCATAATTAGAGTCTTTAAAGAAAGAAAGAAATTGCTTCAGTAAATGTTCCTGGCATAACTTCACGCAGACTGGAAAATCTGAGGCGTGCCAGAACTTGGGAGCTTTTCTTGGCCTGGTTCAGTACTAGTCACAAGAGCAATAGACGGTGAACTGTACTCCTCGGATGGAGGCCAGCCACCAGCTTCAGACAGCCCTTTTCATCTCTCTCTTCCTGGGTCAGGCACAAGGAGGTGGCCGTTCACTCGTATTAGTGGGGGTGCTACAGACGTGAAGTTGCTCATATTCTCAGCTAGGGCTCCCACAGCATATGGAGTGATTTTTGGGAAGCATCCATCACGATAGAGGAAAAGGGAGAGGCTTGAAATGTCTGCTGAATGTATTAAAAGTCAATCTCTTGTTCACATCCTGCTGGAGTAAGTTACTTAGTTAACACTGGAGAGGAGGCCAGTTGCTGTTTGTGTGTCCATGCGGTCAGAAGGGTGGTGTGTGGGACCGCTTCCATACCAGCATCATTCTGTGTCCCACCAGGATACTTGTTTCACAACAAGAGTGAGAGGTTTTCTTGTTTTCATTTTCGCTTAATCCTGATTCAAAATCTTCAAGAAAGTTATTTTCAACATGAATTTTAGATGTTAGCAAAGAGGTTTACGCCAGCATGAGTATATTGGTGTGAGCTGTGGATACGAGTCCTTTCTTGAATACAGCCTTGCCAGGAGGAGAGTTCACTGACCTGGCCTGCATTCTGCTTCTTGCCAGTTTTCTGGCCATTCAGGTTAATCTCTGGGGCCTGTAGTTGTTCTTCTGAACTATCGTTAACCCATTTCTGGCCAGATGAGCCAGCCTTTGGAAAGAGTTATGTGTAAATGGTTTAATCTGACTTGTTTCATTTTGCCTAAAGAGGGCAACCAGAAGAAGGCCATTGACTCCCCTCTTGTGAGGAGATGTACAGATCTGAGGGGCTATCAGCCCTGAGCAACAGAGTGGTGACAAATATCTGGAGGCAGATTTATAACCTTTTCTAAAAGCATGGTGTTTGCAGTGTCAACATCTGTTGTAACCTTGGGAGGAATTTTTTTCACCTGACATCCGTTTCCCTCAGTGTAATTTTTCTATATTAAAAGCTGAAAACTGATGTTAAGGGGGAGAGAAAAGGCAAAGGTTTCTGTTTGCTTAACTCACCTAAGTGCTTCCTCTTGACCTGACTTGGCTACTTTTTCATGTAAGGAGAGCAACATTTCACCCTTTCCAAGACTTGTGCCCTTTGCCAGCAGAATACTTGTGTGCACCAGGGGATTTGGAGCTGGGAATTCAGATGGTCTTCACAGGACTTGGTGTACTTCCTCCCATTGGCTGTTCACACAGTGTGGCTAGCATCATGAGCTTGCCTTGGTCAAACTTTCACACGTTTTGCAATGGACAAAACCTAAAAACTGTCTTAATAAATGAAACTGATTAAATTGAGATCCTTATGTAATGGCATAACTGTATTTGGCCCTGCAGTCATCATTTTAAGAAGCTTGCCTTTTGAAATTAAACGATAGAGACTTTGTGAATAGTTCAGTCCTGCTTTCACTGATAATTTAGCCAGGACAGTGGACAGAAAAGGCAGCATGGTGCCAATCATGTGGGTAACTCAGGCAGTTTTTAGTATGCACTGGCTTTGTGCAATAAAACCCAGCAGTAACACATCCATAAAATAATTTAATAGAAGTGAGTTCCCAGGTCTAGTCTAGCAAGCACATCTTCAGTGGAAGGAAATATTGCATCCATTTTTTCTCCTTGAGCTGATTTTGGAGTGATAGGTGTCTTCCTTCTTGAAATCCTTCCCTTGAGTGCCAGACCAGGCGGTGCTGGAATTGCATCTCAAGATAATAAGCGTCTTTTAAATGGGGAGGCAGAGAAGAAGTGATTTCACCCAGAAGCACTGCAAAAGCTCATCTGTGCAAAGCCTATTTTTTAAGGTGCGTGCTGTCCCACCAGGCAGCTGCTGTGCTGCAGATGTCCCAGGAACTGGAGTCTGGGAGATGGACCAAGTGGTTCTGTCTGAGGCACCTCATATTGTGCTGAAGTTGCTGGCCAAATGCCCCGTGTAGAAGTGTTCAAACAACCTCCCCCGCTGTTCTGAAGGGGCTGTAACCTCTGAGCAGCAGCGTGTGTGGCACAAGCTCTGCAGCAGACGCGATGTTGTATAGCACTTAAATGTGCATGGCACCCAAATGCTGCTTCTCAGATGGAGCTGCTGTCAGAGCTGAGCTGCTTTGTGCGAACGCACCAGTGGCTGAGTGAATTACTTTATCTGCCAGAGTGCAAATTCCTTGCCGGTAATTAACAGGGGGCTGCTGCTGGGGGCTGCCGAGGAGGCAGCTCTGCTCCCAGCACAGGAGGAAGGGACTGGCTGAGTCTCCTGTTGCATTTTCCAGCTGCTGTTATTGGTACAGCTGCTTACCCATCAGGAGACATCGGGGCACCTTTGATCTTTCTTGTGTGGTGTTACATGAGCTGGGGAGTGTTTCTCTTTGTACAGAAGAGAGTTTGTCACAAATCTCAGCCAGCTGTGTCTTCCCAGACTGATGAGACTCCCATTAACCAGGCTGTGTTTCTGCCACACATCCTGTGAGCAAGATGAGATTGGTTCCCAGAAATGCCTTGTTTACCTGGGTTGCATTTATCTTTGCAGGGAGGTTGGCTTCTGCTCTACTGTGATAGCTGTGCTAATCTGTGAATAACCAGCATTTCCTTGGAGAGATTTATCTCTCATAGCGTTGTCTCTGAGTTTAGCAAGCGAAAAGAGCAGCCTGCTGTTGTGCTGTGAAGCGTACTTCCTTCTACAGCTGCATGTGGGTGGTTGACAAGGGGTTATATACTTCTAGACTTTACCAGGGGTTGTAGCTTTTGCCACAGCTGTGTACAGTTAGGTGTGAGCTGGTTAGAGCAGGGGTGTATTTGCTCTCAGCTGTGGGGTTCTGATTGCAACTTCTAGGCAGTAAATAAAGAAATGGTAGCTAGCATGTCTGTAGGCTTCAGTGCTCCATTAAAGCACAAGTAACTGTAGCACAAGCAGTGACTGTGTGGCATTTTCTTGCTACTTTTTCTCAAGTGTGCTTCAGTTCTGGTCTGGGCTGAAGACACCAGCCAGCAGTAATGAGTGACTGTCCCTTCTTCACCTTGCAAACTGGCTACCCAGAAGTGACGTTCATTTACATTGCCATGAAGTTTTGCTCCCTGCTCTGTGCCATAGTTTTATCACTTATGACATTGATCCTCTTGGTTTTGGCATGGGCCCTGTGATTGCTTGGGGTAGTGCTTTAGATGTAGGCTGCCTGTGAGAGTTGAAGAAAAGTAAATTCATGCTCCAGTCTGCAAATGTGGAATTTCTTGTAGATGTCTGCACCTTGTTTGGAGTGCATCAGGAGGCCTGTAAGCTAGAAACAAATTGGAGGCTCCTCTTGGACCAATACATTGGAAAGAGCAAAGGATTTGGGGTGGATGCTTGGGGAGGGATTTGATATCTCGTTAACTTCAGCTGGAAATGAATCCCATATTTGCACTGTTTGACAGCTAAACAGTGTTTCCCTTGGTGGTACTGTCAACTACTGTCCCAGAGATGGACCTCTAACCACTTTCTCAAAATACCTCAATGCTGTGTAATAGACCCCATAGAACCCAGCTTTTCTTATTGTTCCTTCTCCTTAGTCCTTTCCTTCCCTTTTGCACCACAAAGAGCAGCAAACCAGCTTGAAGGAACAATGGAGAGAAACAGATAAAAACACCGAGGCAAAGCAGCTGTGTTTCATTTGCAGGAGCAGAGGATTTGCACACCTTTTGCTCCAAGTATAGAAGGACTTGTTGGGCAGCTATTTGTTGTCCACTGCTGGTTGTCCCTAGCAAGTACATGTTCCTTCTGATCCCATCCCGGCTTCTTCCTTAGAATCCTGAGACAGGATCAAGAGACCTTGGGAATATGAATGCTGGTGGAGCTTCCGGTGCTTAATCAGCTTTTTCCCAACAATGAAAGTTGTCACAAAGCAGTGATTTGAATTTTTTTTTTTTTTTTAATAGACAGAAACAAATTCTTTATTTCTGTTTCTGTGAGGAGACCTAGATAGGTCATGGAAAGACTTGCTGTGGAGGTACCCGTGGCAGGAGTATGACTCAAGCCTGAAAGGGTGTTAAGTCTTCCAAGTCACAGGAGGGGAGAAGAGGAGGTTAAGGTCTTGGATAGGAGGGAGGCAAGAGTGGGATGACAGGAATGGGCTGGCAAAGGTACCTGACTCTGATGGACAGATGTACTGGTGAACCTTGTCCTAATGCAGGAGCCCATGACTCGGGTGTACTTGCTGCCATCAGAAATGTTATCCTTGTCTACCTTTTCCTTGTCACCCTGCTGTCATGGTGAGGTATTTTGGGGCTTGTGTGTCAGAGAGGCAGAACAAGGAATATCTGTCCATCCACCAGGAGGGATTTTGTCAGGTGCTGGCCAGCTAAGCTGGCCTCCAGCACTGTGTTGTCCAGGGATGGTTTTGACAGCAGAGCCTATTTTCCTGACAATGAATCGATCTGGAGGACTGTTCCTGAGAAGGTGCCCCTCCATGCTAGAGCAGCTCCTGCCATTTAAGCACTGGTAATTTTAGCCCGAAGCCAAGAGCTTTCCTTCTGCATGATCTAACTCCTTGCATATGTACTTCTTGCTGCTCTGGGACTTCCTTTCCCCTCCCGATTTTGGCTGCTTTTTCATGTTTATGTTCAAGGAAGCTTAAGTATGAGGGATTGGAATTGTTGTCTCGTTTCCTATATGTAGGAGGAAGCGATTTCATTGGGGAATTTTTGCAATGTCTGGATCATTTAGTTGTCTGGGTGAGTAAAATTCCTCAGGGATAACTGTAAAGGTTGTGACCGAGCTCTGGTCTGCAGCTTGTGCATTCAAACCCAGGGCTCTGGAAGATTAAGGTGGCAAGGCACCAAGCTTTCATGTTGGAGGCATCTCCTTCAGCTTGGCAGAAAAGCTGTGGTATTCCTGTCTGAGGACAGCGTGTTTGCTCCACATGATGCAAGCTCTGGGGTATTCCAGCCCTAAGACAATGAATGCCACATGAGTAGTGTCAGCCTAATCTTCAGGTGGTGCTCTCCCTCTCCAATTGCCCTGTTGATGGATGATGGAGGAGTCAGGTTGCAGCAGAGGCTCAGTTTCTCACAAAGCTCTTTTTCTCACATCCCCAGGACTGGGGCTTGGACCCGTTTGTAGAGGGTGATGTGTAAGGGTAAGGATGAGCAGGTTAAGAAGGGAGTACTTTTTTTCTCTTTACGTGTTCAGAAAAACAGACTTTTTTCTACAAGGTATCACTGCGTGCCCTGGGATTAGTAGCTACAAACCATAGCCATTAGTGTCTTGTCAAATCCAGTTTTACACATCCCTGATAAGTGATGCCCCCTTCCTGTTCTGTGAAAAATTATACCATGCTCTGGAATATTTCAGAGTTAGGAAGCTTATCTTCACAGTCCTCTCTGTGAGCAAGTAGACCATTAATCTTTTTATTCTGTCCCAAAGGTCCTAATTACACCCCTGTGTTCAATGATAGTGCCTCCCCCATGCCTTTATCTTCACCTTGTACACGTAGCCAGTTTATGGGACCCCTCAGCTCAGTGCTTAGCACACCTCTTTTAATCTCCTTGTAGCTCCCTTCTTCCTGTCAGTGCAGGAAAGGAAACAGAGACATATGTGATCTTATTCTCTGTTTGGTGTTACCTTTGAACCTTCTCAAATAACTTTTAAGCCAAACAGCCAGTTTCAGCCATATTTACTGAAGGGTATCAATTTCCTACAGGATACTGTGTTGATCTAAGTTTTGTAAAAGTAGATGCAGTGGTACAGTACTTACTGCCTTACCCGAGGGAAAAGCTTGAGTATGAGATCAGCTTCTACTGCAGGCCAGAGAAGCAATTTATGAGCATTCCCCAGTGATTGTAGTTCATACCTTCATAGCCACTAAATGCCATCAGCCTCAAGATAGGAATCTGCAGGAAGCAGTTTGTAGAACAACTTATTATTGCTCAACTTGGAACTTAGTGCTTTGTCCACTCCTCTTTGGCACTCAGAGCCATGCGCAGTCCTCCAGGAGGGTGTCGTGGAGGAAACTGAGCCAAAGCTTAGCTAAGCAGGAGGCACAAAACTTGGTTTGTTACACCCCGTGTGCACCTACACCCATACACACAGAGCCACTGTACTCAGTCCTGTTACTTGCCAGTAACTCCTGCAACCCACACCTGGGATGGGAGAATGGAGGATGCAGCACAATTTGCAGTCAGTGTGGATTATTTGGGGATTTCCTGTCTTGATGGGCGAGTAATGAATCTCAGTGTGGTACATGAATAGCCTGGAACCGTACAGTGCCAGCACCATGCCTGGGCCACTCCTGCATTTGTGCAGATGAAAACCGAAAGAGATGGGAGAACAGCTGGAGGTTAACATGCCTCGCAAATCACTGCCAAGCTTTTCTGCAGTGCAGCAGCACACATGCAGATGCTGGGGTGAGTTAGGCCATCTGGCTGCAGATGCAAGGTCAACAGTAAACCAGCATTAAACAGAGACAGCTATTTGGGGTTTGGGTTTTTTGGTTTTGTTTTTGTTTCAGGTTAATATTTATTTGTTGTGGGGTTTTGGCCGGGTGGAGGAACTACAGCAGACTCTGGGCATCTGTGGTTCAAACACTTTCAGAGCCTTTGGGCGTCAAGAAAATGCAAACAGACTCTTCTCTGCAGACCAATTCATCTTCGCTCTTAGCATGATGCCATGATTTGTATGTAGGCTTTGAGCAAGGCACCTTATTCCTCTAAGCTGTGGTGCTCACATCTGTAAAACAAGGATAATGATAGTGCTGTGCCTCATAGCAGGGTTTATAAAGCTGAATGCATTCCTGTTAAGAAAAGTTGAAAAGCTTTCATGCAGAAGGTGCAGCAGGCATTGCAGAGGATCATTTTCCTTGTCAGCAATGATAACAATAGTGAGAAAAATGTAGACAAAATGTAGACCAGAGCTGCTGTGAGATACAGCAATTTCTTGCCAGGCAGTAAAGATGTGTAAAAAAGGGCTTATATAGGCCACCTTTAAGGTGTGAGCCAATGGCTCACAGATGAAAAAGAGGAGGTGGTTGAATGTTTTGATGAAGTCAGAGAAAGAAAGAAGCAGGTCATAAAGCGGGAGAGCTGGGATGTCTCCAAGGGGATTGCACTTCTGGGTTGTGTTTGCTCTCACAGGGTAGCAGTAAGCACCTCTCCATCCCTTTGTAACTGAGGGAAAAAAACTAGAGTTGTGCTGTAAGAGGAGCACTTGACATTATTACAATGTAGATGTCCCTGTGTTCTGGTTAAGTAGAGAATCTTACACAGGGCATAGTCCCTTGCTTTCCCTGACAGGTCTGTCAGAGGCTGACAAGGGACAGAAGATGGGTTAGCGATTTCCATTGGTTGTCATGGAAACTAATGGAAATGATTCTTTTTTTTTTGTCTGTCTGTCGTATATGAAGATTTTGTTAAAACAACTAGGAAGCATTCTTTCTCTCTCTCTCTCTTTTTTGTTTTTAACACTTTAATTGCTGACTTCTGCTCTTCAAAAGTACTTTGTTGGCAAAATTTTCCTAGGGAAGTTTGTATACAGTTTTTGAATGCTGTAAAGTATGTATGGGGGATGAGCATCTGAAATAGGGCAGCTGCTGGGCAGTTCTGTGTGCTGAAATGCTTTCCACCGGGAGCGCTTCTGCAAGGTAACCATGTGACTTTTTTCTTACCAAGAGGCTTAAAAGTAAGATGGCAGGTAGCCTGAGTGTTCTGTCTCCCATGTAAATGGTAAGCAGATTATTAGCTACTCTGAAAAAGCACAAGCTGGATGAAAGGGGGATGATAATGCCAATTTATCAGCCAGCAAGTTGTCAGGCTTGCTGACATAGTGATGGTAAAGAGCTTAGAGAATTTCAGATTATGTGGGTGTAACACAAGGTATTATTATTGCTATTTCATGTAAACATCAGCATGTCTTGTTGCTAAAAATATGGCTGTCTACCAACTCCACTGACACTAAAAGGGGCAATTTTCCCCATAGATTAGTAGATCGTGAGGCCAGAAGGAGCTATTGTGCTTTAGTTCTGCCCTCTTGCATAATATAGCCCATATATCTAGGTTTTTTTTTTATTAATTCCATTTGATCTAGACTCTACAACATGTCTTGAAAACATCTAGTCTTGATTAAGTAATTATCACAAATGGAAAATACCACTGTGTGGTAATACCATATTGCTGCAGTGGCTAATTACCCACATGCTGTTACACCTCATTTCTGGCTTGCATTTGTCCAGTCTTGATCTGCAGATGCTGAATCTTCTGTTTAATCCACGAAACAGAAGAAGCCTTTAGTCCAGTGTGTCTGTTCCTTGGTGCTGTAACTGTGGTCTGCACAAGGACTGTTCCCAGTCTTGTCTTTGGCAAACTGAACAGTCTGAGCTCCTCAAGCCATTCCCTGGCAAGGTGAGTTTCCTAATCTCTTGCTCGGAAATGGATCTCCATGCAGTGCACCCCCTTTGTCAGTGTGTTAGTGCTCCCTCGCTCTGTGATGACTGGGCATCTCTGTGCACTCGTTTTCTGGGAATCCATTAATACTGGGCAATATAAATTGTGAAAAGAAGAAAGGCAAAACCACTATGACCCCTAATTTAATACTAAGGAGTTTATACACATTAACACACACACCATCAGAAAGCACAGCTGGTAAAGTTTTCATAATGGGGGTCTTCTCCAGTACACAAACATGCTGTTGCTGTTACCAGCTAAAGCATTGTTTTTGAGTTTGCTAAAATACATGCTTAAGTTAAAGGTCAATATTTGGAGGCCTTTTGACCCTCTTGGCTTCACAGGTGAGATTTGACTGGACTAGGGGCCAGGATGTGTGTTCAGCACAGCTTCTGTGCTGTAGTAGGCAAGCGGCTGAACTGCAGCACTTCAGCCAGCTGGAGCCTGTCCTCAGGCAGCCTCAGCTGAAGCCTGCTAGGGCTCCTGTGCTCCCAGCCAGTGCCCTGAGCATGGTGTCCCTTTGTCTTTAATAACCTTTGTCTTTAAGTAGGGATGTTGGGTTTTTTTGTCCTCTGAGAGAAAGTAGGCTGTCTGTATTTCTTGGCCTCAGGTCCCTTCCATTTCACATCTTGAAAAGGCTGAATGGACGAAGCTGAAGGTTTGTGCTTTCATAGCTTTAAGGCATCTTCCTGCACAGCAGCCTTTACTGGGCAGCAGAGATATTCGGATAAAGACAGCTCATGCACATTTTCTGTGGGCGAGCTAGTTGGAAATCTTTTTTCGTCAGTGATGAGAGGTGGAAGGAACTAGTTTCCTCTCCTGAGGTGACACTTTCACCCTGCGCTCTGCTGCAAGCTTGCAACCCATTTTTAATAAAAGTGTTGCAAGAGGCAACAAAGCCCTGTTTCTCAGGGCTGTGATTTTTAGACTTGTACCCAAACTTCCTTCAGACATGCATCTGAAGGAGTGAAGGAGTAGTTACAGAGCGTGTGAGTTGCTCTGCGTATGAGCTGCCCTGAAGAAAGGTGAGCGTTTTCTGTGCTGCTTTGTCTTTGTGCTCCCTCTTCTTTTTGCTCTGCCCTTAGGCAGCTGAAAACTAAACTCTGCCCCCAGAATAATTCTGGGTGTTGGGGATGAGGGTGAACATAGTTTTTAATTTTTTATGTTTACAGGCATGAGAGAAAACATTGGAAAACAGAGCACAGGGAGGACAAAAGAGGTGCCCTCCCTCTCTGCCCCATCAGTTCCCCTACAGCCCCTGTAACAGAAGCCCTTTGCTGGCTGCTCTGTCTTTTGGATGCAAGAGAGCACTAATGCTTTTTCAGAGAAGCTGTGGTCTGTCCCCATCATTCCTCACACATAAAACCTCTCCTTTAGAGCCTCCAGCAGCATACCGGTGAGGGGGGATTTCCACCTCTCCCCAGAACATTTGCCCATGATCCCCTGCTGGAATGGGGAATTTCTCAAGTGTTCATTTATTGCAGAGGCCAATTCCAGAGGGCACTAGGTGATGCACTCAAGGATACAAGGTACCATGACAGAAGGGTGGATGCTGAAGCATTCATCAGCTTAGTTCTGTGTGAGAAGGGCTTTGTGTCTTTGCTCATCCTCATGCAGTGCATGGCAGGATAAGTGTCATGGAACAACTGCAGTTGTTGGCAGAATGTGAGGATGGGCTTACCTGGCAGGACTTCCAAGGCTTCCCACAGGTTTCCCGTGTGGTATTGGATAAGCACGGAAACCCAAGGCACTGAAGACAGATAATGTATCTAACATTCGTGGAGAACAGGGGACTTTAGTCTCCTAAATGATAGTGGTCCGAGCCTACATACTTCATGGTGGGTGTTTTGGTGGAACCCAAGAATTTTCCTGGTCCTGTGTCAGTGTGTAAGAATCTTAAAGGAGAGCTTTCTACCCTGTGGCCACATTTAGGTGATAATGTGGTGCAGTTCATGCCTGCTTTCAGGAAGAGTATGCATACAGCTATCTCAGCTTTCATACCTAGGCCTGTTTACTTAGCCAGCAGGTGTTCACACAGTAAGTACCAGGAGTCCCAAATTGGTTCCTGTCAGCCTCTGTCCCATCCAGCAGCATTATGTGTTCCTAAGAGGTTGTTGAAAGCATTAGGATGTCTCGGGGAGGAGTGCCCATATTTGCATCATTATGTTTTATAGGACTTAGCTGTTAAAAGCCAGGCACACTGAGTACTGCTGGCTGCTGTCCCAGTGTTAGTATAGTCTGATCTCTCTGCAGTTGAATGGTTTCCGACAGGGAAGTGGGAAGGAGAGGAATTAAAATGTCTTGGCTCAGATGAAGATACAAAACTCAGGTGAGATGAAGAAACACGATGAAGTCCATGCATGGAGCATGCAGAGGTGTAAAGCATGTGTTTCACAAACTACTGCTTGGTGTGTTTAATGACATATGAGAAGGTGAAGGAACAAGACGTGATGGGACATTGATGTAACTGGAAGAACAGCATCCCTATACGAGGGCTGTGCTGGCATCCTGGCATTTTGGAGGATATGAGGCTCATGAAAGTCAGTTGTGTTTTTCTTGGAGGATTAGGCTTGGGCAGCTGAAGTGCAGTGTGACCATGGCCACCTGCAGCAGCTTTTGGCTGAGATTGCCATCACACAGCCGGGATGGCTGGACAGGTTGTGGAGCATGTCCTGCAGTGCTCATGGCACAGTGTGCACTGGTAACTTTACGGTGGGACATGAAGCAGAGAGCTGCAACACCTCAACAGCAGCTGCTCCACAATCAGTTGGGATACCTTTGCTGTAGAGCACGTATTCATTGCTAAAGGAAGCTGCCTCAAACAGTGTCCCTTTTAGAGACTTGATTTCCGTCTGGACCTTGGCCTTGATGTTGCTGACTGAAACATTAAAGGCTTCTTGTAGAAAGGTTCACTACTGGGACTAGACTGTGTTTGTGTATGGGTTTCACAGTGTCAGGGTTGCCAAGTGCAAGAGCAAGTAATATGTGCATGGGTAAGGGGTTTGTGGCTCACACAGTAAGTGAGAATTGGTGTCAAGGCCTCATGAGTAACAGGCTCTTAAAGATCAGCAGAGATGTGGTAGACATTCCTGTTCACAGTAACATACTTAGCCTCTCTTTGGTCAGGGCTGTTTCCCTCTGAGTTACTGCATTGAAGTGGCTCAGGAATTAGAAGTGCTGGAGCACTTAAAGCACAAGGAGAATCATAGAGCCAGCAGCTGGATTTGCCTAGGCTGTGACGAAGTTGTTGGGTGTTGTGATTACAGTAAATCTTTCATTACAGGCGAAGATTATTTACGGTATCTTGCTTCTGCCATAGGCTAAAGGAGCACACAGCCCCCCATCCCTTCAGCTTGGTGAGATAACTTTCTAGGGCTGGTATCTTACCTGTGTCTGACCTGAAGTGCCTACACCCTCAGAGGGTCTGAGTATTTGGCTGGGAAGGACTGGGGCAAGCTTTGCAAGTTTTATTCTAGGAGGCCTGTTAGGCCTTCAGTAAGGAACTTTTGGGGCTTCTTTTGATAGTAGGGTTCTTTGAGTGGGTATTTTTGGCTTTGTTTGCTTGTTTTTAGGTTATTTCAAACTGAGCTAACCCAAGTTATTGGGGAGCTGAAAAGTAAGATTTGCTTTCTTTGCAAAACAAACCAATAACTCAGAAAGTTCTGTGTTGTGTTCCTGGACCTTTTGTTGCACAGTATTAGACTTCCAGTAATTGCAAAACTTCCTGATGGCCTGCAGCACCTTACACTGGTTAACTGTGGCTCAATACATTGCTACAGTACCACATGCTACTTCTAAAATCGTTTGGGGAGAAACAGATCATGTTATCTTAATAGATTTCCTACAGCCTGCACATTAGTACAGGTACTGTCTAGTGTAGCTTTACAAGTCACTTTACAAGTTTTTTTCTAGTGTAGTTTAACAAGTCGAGTGAGACATCTAGTACACGAGATTTATGTCTACAATACACAATGACATGTACTTTAAAAGTTTTTTCTCAGTATTCAAAAGGCTACCAGTGATTTCCCAGTGTGCTTAAGTCCAAGCCAGCTCTAGGGACATATTTTAATAAATGCTGTGGGTGTGTGAATTTCCTGGGTTTTCTTAAGTCTTTGTCAAAAAAGAAAACCTATTGTCCCTTCTACATTTCCTATCTTAATTTCTTTCAACACATTGCATTTTACACCTGAAATCTGCTCTGCATAGGAGAAGAGGGTCTGGTTGCATTGGGAATTGTAAAAATAGACTGCCTATACATTCAGATGATGTTATTCCTGGAGGGGAGCCCTGGGAAGGGGAGGGTGGTGTCAGTAGTGCAGGCTTTAGGGTCAGGAGGGCTTCCTTATACCCAGTTAGGCGGTGGAGGATGCTCCTACTTTTACAGTGGGCTCTGGGCTACTGGGGGCATGAGCAGTGCTGGTAACTCTGGTAGACCTGGCTTTATCTTTTGCACCTACAGGTTCCTGCTCCTGTGGGAGGAACGTGGCCAAACCAGCCTTTCCAACAGCAAAGGATGCTGCATCAATTTCTGTAGAATAAACATCTTTCATTAGTTCTTCAGCCCCTTTATTTGCCTCTTTTCTTTCAAGTCTCTTCTAAGCCTTTCAAGGAAGACATTTTGTTCTGTTCTTATCTGTTCTTTCCCTCCTTCAATATACAGCCACAAGTCTGGGATCTCACCAATCGTCAGCAATCCAGTCTAATATGCTGGGCTGCAAACTGTAGTGGCTGAGGCACAAGCATGTATTTCTTTCTGCTGACTTTATTAGGGGAGCAATAAATTCTGGCTGGCCGACAAGGTGGACAGCCAAGGCTGGCCGACAGCTGTGCAAGATAATGTCTTAAACTGCTGCACTTGGATTCGCTAGAGGCTGCCTTCTGAAACCTTTAGTCTGCCTCTGGTTTGTGTCTATCAGAGTTTATTTTTTCCCATCAGAAAGTAATGGAAAAACCTGGCTTGTCTTCACTTGGGTTCTGCAGGAGAACCTACCATCCTGCAGGGATATTTCTGCTCGCTTCCCAGTGCAGCCCCAGCTGTGAATGAACCATTTAATGTCACACATGGACTTAGCTGAAGTTGTGGCAGAAGCTGGGGCTGTCCCACGCTTAATGAAGACTGTAAGAATAGTGTGACCTTCTCTTTAGTTACTCACTGCATTCATTAAATGAGACTTTTTCTGTAGAATACCAAAATTGTTTATACTACATTAAGCAAGGGAAGTTTGCCAAATATTTTATGCTTGTTTAACTTAAAATATGTCCAAACTAAGTGCACTCCCCTGACTTTGATTTGATTTTGACATAAACCATGAAAAACACCAAGTTTGAGCCTGCCACACATGTCTCTCTGGTGTCTACATAGTTCCACCAATAAGGAGGTTTTGTGGAGAAACTTGAACTCGGCCATTTCTGCATTGTTGCAAAGGGAGAGCGTGGCCACTGCCCTCACTTTGTGGAGCTGAGCTCTTCAGATCAGAGGGGCTATTTTCAGGCAGTGTTAGGCTGCTGCTGTGGGCTGGGTTTCCAGCGAGGCTGAAGGCTTTTGTTTCCTTTCTGTATCACTAAGCATTTCCAACATCTGTGAATGTCAGGCTGTTTGGAAGAATGTTCTCCCTGGCAGAAGAACTGAAGCAGATCAGATGATTTTGAGGGAGGAGGTTAGAGGGATGCAGGGCTGGATACAAAAGGTAAAAAAGGGAATGTCAGTCTTCTGTAGTATGGTTCCCAGGAGGATGGGAAGTCAAGCTTGGATCATCAGTGGTGTCACCTCTGATTCAGGGAGTAGCAGTTGGGAGCCCCAGTGGTCGAAAGCATGGGGAGGGTTGTGTTTGCAAGTTGCATCACAAACACTCCCTCTGATTAGGGAGGTTACCAAAAATTCACAATATCTGGCTTCTTGCTGTTGTATGGGGAAACAGAGACACGTAAAAAATGTAATCAATTAAATGAGCAAGCAAAAAAAACCCCATGGAAATAACCTGTCACTAAGCCAACTGACCTGGCTTTGGTAATTGGAGATCTGTTGTCTGTGCAGAGATCTTGGCTTCCGCTGCTGCTATAAACTTCTAGGTTTCTGGAACATTTCCCAAAGTCTGGCACAATCATCTTCATTGCTCAGGGAGGAATTGCTGCTGTGCAGATACTGTTTGCATCTGTGGGGGCCATTGCCTTGTCATGCATCTTTTTCTACCACTTTTGTTTTGCCTTCAATACCCCCCTATCTCATGTTCCTGAGCTCCAAGGTGTAAATCTGCTGAGCTGCAACTCCAGCTCTGCGAAAAATTAATTTTTTGGCGGGGAAGATATGTGCTGCTTGTGTGGCTGCTGTTTGTGTGATCAGGGCAAATGGCACTTGAAGATGGGGCCTTGTGTTGGCAAGACCTGGCTGCCCAGAAAGACCCTTCTAGGAGTGAATTACTGTAGGTGAGTGCTGTTCTGCTGTTGGGGAGGAAGACACCTGGGATCTGTAGTGCTGAGCTCTGGCTGCAGCTGGTTTGTCATTCCTCGGTGTTTTTTTCTTCTGTGGTACAGAGCATCTATAATTTCATTTTGCTGTCTGCTGCATCATCTATCTCAGCCCATTAGAGCATTTAAAATCATGGAATACCCTGAGTTGGAAGAGACCCACAAGAATCATCAAGTCCAACTCCTGGCTCAGCACAGGACACCCCAAGAATGACATCATGTACCTGAGAGCATTGTCCAAATCCTTCTTGAACTCTGTCAGGCTGGTGCTGTGACCACTTCCCCAGGGAGCCTGTTCCAGTGCCCAACCACCCTCTGGGTGAAGAACTTTTTCCCAATATCCAACCTAAACCTCCCCTGACTCAGCTTCATGCCATTCCCTTGGGTCCTATCACTAGTAACCAGAGTTTTTGCTGCTTAATTTGCTGCTTAATTACTTGACCAGCTGCCAAACCTCTGTAAGGTAGGCTGTTATTACATCTTTCTTGCTTTAACCAAAGACAAGCAAATAGAGTCATCACATCTGGGCGGTTTTCATCCTCCGTCTAGAGACGTGGCAGCAACTACTGACTCTGTACCGTTAAGAGCACAGGGCTATGCTTCTCTTTTGAGAAAACAGAAATAAGAAAAGTTGAAGGTCAGACATGAGGGTGTGAGCTGCCTGTATGCTTGACTCCACAGTGCTTGCTTACCTAGTAACTAAGAGGGAATTTTCATGAGTGGAGTGGCAGTAGCTCAGTCACCTTCACAGGCAAGGGGTTTGTAGTACCTGTGAATTCAGACTGCTACTGTACTCATTCAGGCTCTGAGCTGCATCCCACAATGTAATTGCTTGATGAGGGAACATAAAACACACACTGGGACCTGCTGCCACATGATCCAGGTCCCACATAGGACTCTAGCTCAAGGCAATGGTCATGTCCTACCTGCCCTGCCTCTTCTCTGTGCTCTCAGTCATGTCCTGAGCCTGCCTCTTGTATGCAAACCATCTGCTGATTCAGTTCTTCACGCTTGTACTATTTGTCCTGTTTTCTTCTGGCATCAGCCTTGCTGGCTGTAATGATGGATGACCTGAAAGGGAGAAGTAGCCCCTGCCTTTCATTTCATCGCTTCATGCTGTACCCCAAGCAGCAGATGTGAAATCCTGCAATCCCAGAAGAGAGCTCATTTGGCATTCCTGTTTAGCTTGTGTTTGAGCAACGTAATTTGGATCCCTGAGCTGTAAGGGGAAAGATTGTTCTCAGCAGAGACTGAAGTTTCAGAAGTAAAAAGATGCTAGAACAGTCACGGTGCATAAACTCGTGATTTCCACAAACACACACTACATTGCTACAGTCCTTGAGAGATGTGGTCATCTCCCCACAGGCAAGAGGCATCAGGGTGACTGTCCCATCAAATTCAGGCTCTTGCAGAGGTGCTGAGGTCTGCTCTGTGTTCCAGGCACAACTTAAACAATTCCTCGAACATGGACAAAACAACTTAATCTTGTTCTTAGAAACTGCTGGCCTTTTTCTGTTGACACTTTAAAAGGAAAAGTCACCCTGAGGCAAACTTCTGACATGGAAACATTTCAACCTGAGCAGTTCAGTGCCGGCAAAGTTCTCAGCAGTGGAAAAGATGTTTTCATAGGAGAAAATATCAGGCTGCTTTTCAGCATTAGGGTGTTACCTATTACACCCATAACAGTGGATGATACCTTGAATTCTGTGAATCTGCTGGCTCAGCCGCTCTCCATTCCTCAGAGGACCTTTAGAGAAGGTCAGGCTGTGAAGTACAAACCTAAGCAAAGTTGGAGGAGGGATCAGAGCTGCTGTTTCATATACACAGCTTGGCATGTCTTTGTATTTTCCAGTCACAAGGATGTCTTGCAAATACCAGATGTGTGGAAAGTTATGCCTTTACCTCGGCCTTTACTACATTTCCCATCATAGTACCTGAGTCCTTACAGGCTGTGGCTGAGATTCTGCCATGGCTTTGGCAATGTCTGCATTATTAAATTAAACATGCAGGGGATTGTTTGCCAACTGTGGGACCAAGGGAGACCAAATGGCCAACATCTACACTGCCATTAGACTGTCCAAGCTCTTACTTAGGGCCACTGCATATGAATCACTTCTTGGTTACCAGTGGTCTGTGGTAACCCCTAAACCACGTCTTGTGCCTGGCTCTCTTGAATTTCCCAGGGTAAGCAAAGCCTCTGAGCCTTGGTGCTGGGTGCTCTGTGCCCATCCCAAAACCATACAGTTCCTCAATTTTTCCCTTTCTGTGTGGTGTTCAGGAGTGGACTGCACTCTGTCGGCCCTTGGTGGCTTCTCTGGCTGCCTCGGGGTATTCCTGTCCACATCTGAACTTCAAGTAGGTTTGCTGGGATTAGCCTAGATGTGGAGGATTACTGAAATATCTATGACATCTGTTATGAATTAACTCAATTTAGTGCTCTAAACTCTTTCTCCTTACTCCCGGATTATCAGCCTTAGTTATTGCTAATGAGTTTGTTAGAAACACCAGCATGGAGCCAATGCCGATGAATTGACATAGTTTATTATGTGCCATGGAGGAATCTTCAGATGGTTACAATCTGATGGTTACAGTTCTGGTGACACAACTGCAAGCAGCATAGAGACAAAAGCTTGTGGAGCGCAGTTATCTTGCATGTGAGTTGTGTCCTTCCTATGAAATCTTGTCTGAATTTCTGAGCAATGGAGATCTATGCAGTAAAATGCATCTTCCATGAAGGCTGCTTGTTTCTTCATGTAAAATTCCTTCACCAACAGCTTCAAGGACAATGCTGTATTGCTCAGACACTTAATGCTGTAGAATTTGTCTTGGGAAATAATATAATTGCATTTTTTTCATAACAAAGCCATTATACTGTCAAAAGCTTAATTTTCTGTTGCATTAGCTGACAGCCAGCAAAGATTGCTGGGAAAAGAAAGTGCTTAGCTTAACCTAAATTTCTTGCTAGCAAGAAAAATGGAATGAAAACAAAATGAATTTATAATGAAATGGATTTATTTCTGGGCTTTCCTATTGTGCTGTTGTTTGCTTTCTTTGAGGGCGTTTAGAGCTGATTAGCAGCCCTGGAGACAGAAGTCCATTATTTACCCAAAGAGCAGCCAAGAGTGGAGAGACAACAATGCAGCCTTCCTCCCTCCCTTTTTCTCTATCCTCTGCATCCCTCCTGCTTTCTCAAAACAAGCCTCAAATTTGCCCGGAAGGGAGCATTCTTCATCGAAGAGGGAACAGCTAAGTCTGTGTGGTCTGCTGCCTTCTGTTGGAGATGCCAGCAGAGGATTTGCTGGAGGTCTCCAGCTCCTCAGGGTCAGGTCCCTGTGCTGGGGAGAAGCGTGGGATGCCTTCCTGGACTGTGGGAGGCAAAGGGCTGGCAAGGGTGTCTGAATCCATCTGTGCTTAACCAGCCTCCTGGGAAGCAGGATCACAAGGGCTGTTCGAGGAACAAGGAGGATGAACGTGTGGTCCTGCTGAAGGGATTTTCAAAAGCCTGCAACAAAAGAATTGTTTCTTTCCATGGGAATTAAAGCTAGGGGGAAAAAGTGGGAGAGCCAGATATCAGCTGGTCTGTGGCAGCATCTCTACCCTCCTCCTCCCTCTGTCCCAGGAATTGTTCCTGGGCTGTCTGCATGGTCCATCTGTAGTGCATGGGCACTTAGATACCTGCAGAGATCCCAAGCATCCGTGGCAATTGTTGCCTGTAGCCTGGCATTTTTAGTCGCAGATTTAGAGGCAATTACAAATCATTTGAAATATAGCCCTGGTTTATTGGAGAAGTTTTACGGTGTGGGGAAAATGCTGTCTTTTGTCTTTCAGCTGCCCATTGAGATAACAGCATAGCCAATAATGGATATCAGCTCCAAAACAGTAGGGGGTTTAGTTCTGGAGGTGGCTGTTCCCTCTCTGAAACAAAACTAGAGCTGCCTCATGTTGTTGTGTTTGTTCCCAGGCTATTGTAACCATGAGTAAATCCATCCTACTTTGTCTCCATCCCTAATCTTGCATGTCACATCTTATACAGAGGATTCTTTTTCCCTGGAAGGAACAGGAATTTGACGATCATAGCTTACTGTCCTTATTATAACCTTGGCTAAACTTGCACTGTAGTCAAAATATTAAATTCAGTTTTGAAACTTTCCTTTGTCCTCTTTTGGCCATAAAATGGTGTTAAACTGCATATTTTTACCTCTGATTTGGCCTGTCCCCCAGATTTTCCACTGCAATAGAAGATTTTTGGATCTCATGCTTCTTTGAAAGTATTGTTAATAACAATCAAAACCGAGATTACTTTTATAAAAGAGCATTATTTATTAAGTCAGACATCTGTTTTAGTTTTCTCTTTTCCTCCCTTATGCTGAGCAAGACAAGGGAATGAAATGCCAGGAAGGGAAATATGTTGTTTGAGTTAAAGTATGGAAGTCATATGCTTAGAGTAGCTAAAGCATAGAATTTATTCCTATGCCAGTGTGAATAAATATGTATGATTCAGCCATCAATACAGTCAGCCTTGACATTAGGGGAAGGCTTATAACTGTAAGACAGTTTTGAGACCAGGCTTTCCGTGGGTGTGAGACAGCCAAAAATAACAGCCTTTAATCAGTATCATGTAAATGGAGTTGCACAAAGAGAGAGCAGGGGTGACATGGAGATGGACTTGGTGACTCACATGGTGCCTCCCAGCTCTGTGTACTTCCCAACTGTGTGATCCCATTAAAGGCAAGAGTTGGTGATAGGGAGTAATGTTGGAGGGCAGTAGGACGGGTGCGCTGGGAAAGTGGGCAAGGAAAGTCCTCTGGACAGACAGGGAGTGGGGAGCTGGAGTTCATCTTACTCCAAACCATTAGAAAGGAATCAGAGACCGTGACTGCCCAAACACCTTGAGGAAATGAAGTTTCCACAAGGACAGAGTTAGGGGAGTAAAAATCTATCATGAGAGGGGACAACACAGTACAGGAAGCAGTCTTCAGTTTGACAACACAGAGCAATGAGAGCTGCTGGCAACTGGAGAAAGTTCAGTGCTAATGAACAGAGGGTCTGGCACTCGAGAGAGAGAAATTAAACAGCCAGTGGACAGCAGAAAGGATTGTGTAGTGGAGAGACACTCCAGGTGACTGAGTTTATTACCAGGAGCATCACTACTGAAAACCTCCCACTGCAGTAGTGTGAAGAAAACAACAAATTTCTCCTCTGGAATGGTATTTTTGCTATTCCTGCCTGGGGTTCCCTTGTCCAGGGCAAGGCTGAGGGTGGAAAGGACAGAGCCAGGGGGCCAGAGGCTCAGCAGCACTGGGATGCAGTGACAGAACTTTGCCAGCCACAGCTCCTAGAGCAGCCATGAGTTGTTTTAGTGATCAGTTGGGTGGCACAAAGCCACCTTTTCTTGCCTTGTGATTTCTGTAAGGTGGTGTGGGAATGGGGCCATTTGACTGCCCATGTGGTGTGGAAAAAAAAATAATTTTCTGGGGAGGTATTAGGAGAAAAGATCTGTGTAAAGAGGACACACAAAAAGAGCCACTTCTTTACTCTGGCTACAATCTGTCTTGTGTGCATATGGCAGTGGTACAGTTCATACACTCACAGAAAAAGCACATGCAATTAATTCAGCCCACCTCTGAGACATGACAGGGGAGAGAAATAGCGGAGCACTTGCCTGAAACTATATGATACACATAAACTGCAAGGACATTGCTTTTCAGAGCATTCACAACAGGAACAAGCCAGCCCCTGTGACAGGGACTCCCTTGCACAAAGGAATGTGCAGAGTGGCCAGCTAAGGGAATATCATGGATTTTCTAAGAGGTCCCTGCCCCAAGGCTGTTGGTGTGCCTCTGATTTGCATGCACAAAGCATGTGGGCATCAAGATCTCCCCAAGACAGAGGGAGTTTCACCTCTCATTTCAATGAGGCCAAGATTCTTCCTTTTGGATCCAGCTGGTTTAGTGGTTACTCTTCACAGATTCTGGTGGGTTTGTGTTGTTGGCTTTTTTTAGCAGGGTTTTGTTTATAATTCCCTATCTTGGTGTGTGAGAGAGAGAGAGCTGCAGCTTCCACCCAGGCTCTGAGCTTATCTCTGCCAGCAGCTGTGCCACAGGACCAGTGTGATCCTTTAGAGTTGCCTTTGGATCTCCTGAGTTGTGCCAGCTTCATCCTGTCAGAGGATGAAGAGGGCTACATTTGTAGGGGCCCAGGGGAGGCCATCATTCAGGGAGATTCCTTTTCTTGCTGGTTGTGGAGGGTCAAGGCTGACCTCCTGCACCAGTGCTGAATTTAAGTGGGAACCACTGTGGGGACAGTATGTTGGGCTGAAATTCTGCAGAGTCTCCCTGTAATATTGTGATGGGGCTGAGCTGCACACTGAGACTATGAGCAGGCTTCTCTTCAGTGTTTGGGGTAGGGAATTTGGTTTGGCTTGTGCTAGAGTTGGGCGGGGGAGATGGAATGCATGTAGATGTCTGTATTGGAGCCCCCAAGTGCCTGCCCTTCTGACTGCTTTGGTGTTGCACAAATCCTGAATTTTCTGCCCAAGACCTCAAGTGCTCTTTGGGTTCCCTCCCTACAGCACACGTTTCCCAGCTGTGGGCAGTGGTGCTTCACATGCTTGATCTGTGACGTGCTCTGGGAGCCATGGGGACAAAAAAATGAGAAACACATGTTTTTACTGAGCAAGTTTGCGTGCTGATAGCATCATGGTCTCTACATTTTGCACCATGTCTCCTTAAGGCAGTTGTAACTCTCAGGGAAAGCAGGAAAGCTGCCTTGGTTTCTGCTGGCCTAGCTGGGGGCCTGAGGGGGTCACAGCTGGTTCCAAAGCCAGAGGGTTTTGTGCTGGCATGCATCTTGCAGCATGCCTGGCAAGCTGGGGTTTGCAGCCCTCTCTCTGGGCTGGGAGGTAGCTGCTCCTCCCTGGCAGTGCAGCTGCAGCTGCTTCGAGGAAAGCTTTCGAGCCAGGAATGCGTAAGGATGCCGGCATCTGTGCATGCTCACAGCCTTTCATCTCTGAAATGCGGCCCAGCCAGGCCACAGGGCAGAAAGCAAAACGTCCTGGGAAGGGCTCAGGAAGTATTAGAGAATAGTTCATGCTGTTGGAGGTGGTTCAAGCAGCAATTCCTCTTTTAGGAACACAGGCTGCAGGAGGCATGGAGAGCCTCAGGGTCACTAGCAGGGCTTGCCGCACTCTCCTTCTAGCCCAGGGCCTTACTGAAGCTCATAGCAAGTCTCTAATGCCTCCTCGCTGTCTCCAGGGCAGGGAGAAAGGTGAGATGGGCAAGCACTCAGGTTGTTGTCATTGCATGTGGCTCGTACTGGTTTCTTGCCCTTACTGGTTTGGGGCCAGATAGGCTACTGGGATTGAAAAGTCCTGTGTTTAAGTGACTGCAGTGATGTACTCAGGTCCTTTGTCTTTGCACCTTTAGCCACCTCTGGGCATGTGTAGATGCAATGGTGTCTTGAAATTGCCCATCAGGGAAGGAGAACTGGGAAGACCCTGGCACCTGATCTCTGGCTGGAGGCAGCGCCGTGTTGGCCCTGCACGAGTCCTGGGTGCATTCTGCTTGTCCAGGCAAGCCTGAGTATCCCTGTTGTGCACATAAGAGCCACTCATTTGAGTTTCTGCCTGCAAACCTTCTAATGCTTATTAGCTTGCCAGCTGGATTTGGATGGTGCCAGCAGGGGCAATGATACCCTCCTCTGCTGACAACTGCAGCTCTCACTCTGTGTCTCAGCCAGGAGGCAGGTACAGTGGTCTGAAGGATGGGAAGCAATGGAGCAGGACTGAGTGTTTGAGAGGGGACCAGAGCAGAGCAGGAAGGGTGTTTGCAGCCCTGGTACAGTTTGGACTGGGAGCTGCCTCATTAAATCACTGCTTTGCTGGAGTGACTCAGAGGAGGGGATGCTTTCCCTGAAGCAGCATCTATCTGGGTTCTCATAACCACCAAATGGAGATGTAGCTTTATTTTTCTGTTTGTTCTTGGAAATCAAGCCATGGGAGTCAGCATTAAAAGTCTTCCTAACTAGACAGGAAAAAATTCCATGCTTGCAGAGAGAAGAGGAGAGAGATGTCTGCAACAGTTCTTCGTTATTTCCAGACACAGTCACAGAGCCAGATGGAAGGAGATGAAAGAATGAGAATAATAGGTTGCTTTAGACACCAAATAACAATGTTATAGGAATAAAGCCATTGGAATAACTTATTGGTTTTGGGGGTTTTTTTATTTCCTAGCTGAATCAGACAGTCAACCCAAAAAATTCATTTTAGGTCAGCTGAAATTCATGTTTTATTCTCAACAGAAAAAAATAACTGGGCAAACAAAGTTGCTAAGCTTCCCAAAACATGTTTTTATTTTGCTTTCTTTGACCTTTAAGCTTATATACATAACCTCATGGAATATTTTTAAAAATAAGAAAGGGAAAATAGTTCACTTCATCTTAGAAATCATTTTGGAATCAAAGCTGTTCCCTGAACTAGACACAAATTTCCAAATACTTTTGGTCTACCTCACATTACATTTTCTCATGAATTACCTCTCTGTCTGAAAAATGTTACCCAGCCTTATTTAGGAGTTATAGGAAATCAATAGTCACTTCTCTTGTTTCTTAATCACAGAATTGCCTTTGGGCTCCAAATGCTGGCAAGTTTCTGCTGTCAGCCTGGCACAGAGGCCATGGGGACATAAGGGAAGCTCTGCTCTGGGAGAAGTGGTGGTGACTGAGTCTGGTTCCCCGAGACTACGTATGTGGGTTTGAGGTGTGCCTCTTCTAATGAGCACAGCAGAGGTTATTTGCTTCATTTTCCCCTTCATTTTATATACTGCTCCACTGCTGTGAGGGGGACTATGGTTATAACAGGTGTATCTTCCAAGCAATAGATCATAAGCTAACAGATCAGGGAGGTGTTGGGGAAATACCATCCAACTTCCTCTCTGATAGTCCACACAACAACCTCTTGTTCCCCTTCTGTTTAGGCTGTGTTAAATCAGAAATGAGACGGGTGACCCACAAGGACACAGCAGTGCAAGTACAAGCAGCTTGCCTAAGAAAAAGCCTCCATGTTTGACCAAGAATCTTGAGTGACATTGGGTCCAGCATAAGCTGCAGAGAGGAGTGTACGGGCAAAGGGGCCGCTGTTGGCTGTGGTGCCGATAGCCTGGAGAGACACCCATCCTTGGGGCATCCATAGGAAGGCTGGAAACCCTCACACTTCAGAAGTTTTCTTCTTTCCTTCCTGCTGTGGCAGTTGCTATAGTGACTGTATTTTATAGCCCATTTCATATCTGCCAGTTTTCTCATGGCCTTCTTGCCTTATCAGAGCTTCCTCTTGGCTGTCTCAGTCAAGAGGTCAGCCATTAATTGCAAGTCAGAGAGACTTACAGAGCTTTCCCTACCACAGAGGAAGTCTCTTGAGGATAGGCATGAAATGGTGTTAGCACTGCACAGGGATGGTTTCAGGTACTGGTGACTTGACTGGAGGCTTTCTGAAGGATAACAGGGACAACAGGAGTTGAAAAGAATGTGCTGATCATAACTTGGGTCACAGTTCCCCTTGTGCTGGGTCCCGGATGACCCAACACTGCTACTCCCTGATCTCAGTGTGGGGCTGTGGGGTGACTGCCCTTGCAGTTTGATAGGATTTGCTTGTTGCTGATGTGATGTTTCTGAGAGCAGAGAACACATGCACTTTCTCCCTGTGTACCTCTGCAGCCCTCCCAATGTCCCTGTTGCAGCAATGATTTTCTCTCCTCTTTCCAATACAAATCTGTAGGCGCACACACCTGCCAGTTGTCGGGTCATCTCCTGAAATCCTAGTTTGCACTTTGTAGGCTGCAGTATGGTAGAGCTTTGACAGACTTGCCTTCAGCTCCCTCTGGCTACAGGGACACAGTTTAACCTTGGATGGAGCTGTACCTTTCTGGCAGATGTACCACTGAAGAGCAGACTCCAGGTTAGTTCTGCAGCCTACTCAAACTTTTCCCCTCTTGCAGGTTTGTCTTACATCACTTCAATTTTCACATGTTCCTGTTAGCCTGATAACCATTCCCAGCTATATTTCAGGAAGGGGATGGATGCTCCCTTGTAGCACGGGTCAGGCCAAGTAGGCCGAGGAGCCAAAAGGAGAGCCAAATGAAAGACCACACAGAGAGAGCAAAGGAGAGGGCAAAAAGAGAGAGAGGGCAGAACCCTCTAACCTTTATTTATATGTTTTTACAAATCACTGTGGATTGGAGGTAGAAATCATTACCTCTCAATTCCATTGGTCAAAGCATCTATCTATCATATTTCTCCACCCAGGATAGTGGAATGATAAACAACAGAGACAGTTAACAAAACATAGATAGTTGTCAAGAAACCATGGCCATGTTTACAGCAGAATGTGTGAGAAAGTATCACAGCAAAGAGAAACACTGAGAAACTGCAAAACTCAGGACAACACTCCCTCAATACCACAAACGAAAAAAAGTTGTCTAGACAAAATAATGCCTAATAATGAGGGGTTTTCTGAACCTTCCTCACTGTTCTCACTGTGTAAAGGACACTTCATGAGTGCGTGAAGTAGAGAAGCTTCAAAGAAGAGGAACGACTGTGGCAAAGCACTGTCCCCTGGGGATTCACTCTTCCAGAGCTGTCTCCAGCAGAGCCATGGGGTGGAGCACGCCCGAAGCTGCTCTGCATTAATAAGGAGCTGAGCAAATCCTTCAGCAAGGCTAGAAAATGGGAAGTGCAGAACTGGCTTATGTCCAGTTCTGTTCTCACTCTCCCACACTGAGGCTGACTCAGTGTTTCCCCCCAATAACAGTGATTTCCATGGCTTTTTTTGCAATGTGCTGTGGTAGAAGGCGAGTAAAGAAGGGCTAAGGGGCAGAGCTGGGAAGAGGGATCATCAAATCCATTGCAATTGGATTCCCATCCCAGTGATGGGAACAAAACCACTGAGGACTCTTGCACAAGTAGCTGGAGGCTGCTGGTAAACCTCAGCATTTCCTGCAATCTACATTCCTCCTGTGTATCCAGTTACTGGAAGAGGTGTGGATATGCCACAGGGTTGTAAATTCTAACTTGCGTCCCACTGCTTAGCTCACTTGTTCCTTCTCTCTGCTGGAGCCAGGTGATGGCTGAGAAATGTGCCAGATTTGGATTCCATTCAGAAATAAATCATCCAAGCTGGTCAGAAAAAAGAGGCAACAAAACTTACTGGCAGGACCAGTAAAATCTGCAGGACCTTAGAGTGTGGGAAATTAGGGAATGAAGGATGAAAAAGGAGGGACTGCCATGATACAGAAAGAGCTGTGGGTCAAGACAGATTTAGGGGTTGAAGAGGGAACATTTGAGGTTGTACATGGCACAAACTGCCTCAGATTGGGTAATGGGTGTGGGGGCAGGCAGCTGCGTGAGTGCACCTCAGAATGGAGCAGATGATCTCAGGGCTCTAGTGGTGGGCTTCACAGACTCTGACTTGTTGTGTTCTGCAGGAGAAGGAGCATACCTCTGGGGAAATGCCATCCAACAGAGCAACCTCCATTTTACAGCTGAGCCTGAGTGTGCTTAGAGAGAGCTGATGGCATCTGTGTTTAGTTGCTAGCAGTAGCCTGTGGTGCACAGTCTTCTGTGATGTGGAGGCCCTGAGGGTGAACTCCTCATCCTCCTTCTTCACACCCTCCTGTTGTCAAGGGCTTCCTCTGACCACTTTTAAGGTGCTGTAACTTGTCTTGTGCTACTGACACACAGAATATCACAGAATTCAGGAGTCAAGGCTAGTCATGTTTTTATTTTTGTTTTAAACAAAATAGGATGGAGAATAGAGATTCCCAGAAGCTCTGCCATGGCAAAATAGAGCCTGGCTCAGGGCACTCAGGATCTGGGAAGAAGAACCATTGAGAAGTATGACTTGTGTATCACACTGTGAAGTGGTCCTGGCTCTGGACCAGGGAGCAGAGGGAGCTGAGCTGCTGTCTTCTGGTCATTCTTGAGCAAATCTTCTCCCTTGGGCCTTCCTTTTCCAGTCTGTCACATGAGGAGCATGATCCCAGTCTCATCCCGAAGGCCCTATGGGACTAACTTCAATTAGGACCTTTCATGTGCACCAAGATGCTTCCCTGTGCATGAGGGTTATTTTTCTATCCAAATACAAAGTGATTAACTTGATTCCTCCCTCTAAGAATCATGGTGCAGCAGAGTATCATGTCCTCTCCTCCTGTGGGACTGATTCTGCCCTGTTCACAGCTGAAGCCTCTTCAGCTGGTTTGGTGTGCACAAGTCAGTTGGTCTCTGAACTCCTGCCTCCGTGCCTTGCTGAGAGCCAGTACTAGCAAGAAAGATCCTGGTGGCTGTGGAAAAGCTGGCAATTTCACTGCATGATGCAGCAGGAGTGAAGCAAGCTCCTTGTTTCAGAAGTGCTGTAGGGATAGGTGGAGGAAAGAGTAATGAGAGACAGTGCAGCTTTGGGCCACGACCTTTTTGGAAGCAGTGAGTATAAGGAGTGTTTTTGCCTGAGCAGCAGAGTGAGGCTGCAGGAGTGAGAGTGCTTCCAGATGCAAGCTCCCTTCCTTCTAGCAGCCATTTTCCAGACTTGTTTGCAGTAGAGATTTCCTCTTCCCCAGACTCTCATGTCATTGTTCCCCGAATGGGGCCTCACTGGTCATTGCCTTGTGGTGGAAAATATGAGGTTGTGGGGCCAGAGCACAGACATTCCTTCCAGTTTAAAAGGAAAACAGAGTCCTCGCGCAGCGGAATCCCCGAGAGGTGTGCCTGGCTCTGTAACTGTTTCAGTGGCACCACACTGTAAGACATCAGCTGTTTGTCAGATGCCTTTCAGCTCTTGATTAGGTAGTGGGAAGAAAAGCCTCCTTCTTCCCAATTCTTGGTTCCCTTTCTGTGCAGGCACCAACTTCTGCCTGCTCATTGTGGGACATGAAAAAGCCATGGCTGGTGTGTGAGGGCTGCAGTCCCTGCAGCAGTCCGGGCCATGTCGCCACAGGGTCAGTAGGGAGGCAGAGCTCTGTATCCATCCTGCCAATGTCTGCCAGGCAATGCTGCCCAGGCAGTCTTTTTTTGTAGCAGTACGAACATCAGACATCTTCATCTCCCTGACAGAGTCATGGACAAATTCCTACAAGCAGGCTTCCACAAGCAATGTTGGTTTTCCGTGACCTCACGTAGAGGTCACTGACCTGATGGGCTTCCTTTATCACAGAGGTCAGTCAGAGCCTCAGCTGCTCTCTTGCTCAATGCTCTGATACGAGGGACACATCTGATTTATGGATCATGGACTGAGCAGCCAGCAAGTTAGGGAGAGTCTCGCACAAATGGGTGAGGTATGGGTTTCCAGAGAGGGAACCTCCTCGAAGCTCTGGGAGTTGCAGTTCCTTTCCTCTATTGCCTTCTTGTCTCTGCATCCAGATTTTCTGAGAACACGCCCTGATTCCCAGCATGTGCAGAGATGTATGGTTTGGCTTGTTTCCCAATAGCGAAAGTCAGCTGCCATTAAATATTCATCTAGCAAGCATTCAAAAGCCTTTAAGGGGTTGCACTTGGCGTGATGTTTTAAGAGAGCCAATCCTAGATGTCTGTTGAGAATAGAGATACAGGCAAAGTATTGGAAAGAGCAGCTGGCTGATATCTAGGTGTGTGGATTGGTGGATTGGGGCACAAGCTCCTCAATGGCAGGCAACCCACAGGGAGTGCAGTAGCTCCTGGCACTGTGTCCAGATTGCTGTTCACAGCCCTTGATTGAAGCTGGCTGGAATACCTGAGTGATGGAAGCTCTGAGGGGGCAGAAGTGACATGGGGTCTGTCCTCCAACACAAAGAAAATGCTGTAGGGAAAGCACAAGGGTCAGTTGCAGGGAGACTGCAGGGGGCCTGGATTCATGGCAGGGTGTTGGAGTGAGGACCTGTCCTCAGGACTGTGAGCAGCAGTGACGTTGAGTCCATCAAGAGGAAAGGCTGAGCCAGAGAAGTGTTTTGTGGGGCTCTGCAAAGGAATTACTGCCTGGTTCCCTAAGGAAGCAAAGCTATGTCAGCAGGCTGTCTGCGTCTGCCTGCCTGTCTCTGGCCTCCAGAGAGTCTCGAATCTATTGGCCTGTTTCCGGAACAGCTGATAAAGCGGTGGAGGCCTCCGAGATAATGGGATCCAGCTGGTTTTGTGACTCTAGGTGACTGCCTTAATGAGAGGGGCCTGCAAAGACCTCCCCAGAGGAAGGAGTCCATGAGCTGCCCTGTAACTAGCTGACAGACAGGCCATGCAGAGAGAGCTGTTGGAAACTGGGCTTCATTAGTTCTGCCGCTTGCAGGATGGCTTTAGGATTTGGGGGAGGAGGAATCCTGCAGTTTAAATGGCACTGGACCCCTCTGCATCCAGCATGGACCCCATGCTGACACCCTTCAAACAGGATATTGTTAACATTGGGAACATTGTCAAATGCATCTGGTCACGGTCCCTTGGGGAATCCAGCCCTGGTCCAGACTTTGCCTGACAAATATCTCTTCTTTTTTAACTAACTAGCTTGGGGATAGCCTGTTTTTGAGCCTTGCCAGCTGCCCAACAACACCTTTGCTGGTGTGAGCGGCAGGACATGTACCTCCCAGAGACAGGGGCAGGGAACTCCTGTGGCAGGGGAGGAGGTAGCTCCAGAGGGTACCACTTTGAGTCCAGATAACACCAGACAAAAAGAAGTGTGAAGAGATGACCCTGCACCAGTGTGTACAGCAACCTCTGGCAGCAGGTTTCCTTCAAGAGTAGAGTATGTATCATTCCACAGCCTACTGTACCATTCCAATAGTGATGATGTCCTGGGAGGTAGGTTTTATTGGACAGTTGAACTGGGAATCACATGATTCAATCCCCACTTGCTGGGCTTATCTCCATCTCATCTTTGCTAAATGAAACTCAAGCCTTCCAAGTAAGAATTGAAGATAATTTATGTGGATTTTCTTCCAACCTGAGGCAGCAGCCCAAAGAAAGAAAAACTGCAACATTCACCTTACCTATCTATTTATGGCAAACCCAGTGTCAGGGTTGTTTCACACTAATCTGCTCCGTTTATGCTGCTGCCAAATTTCCGCCCCATCACACCAGAGTGTTAGTGGATTCAGGGAGCTGCCACGGGAATTGGGTCAGGTTTGCAGGGAGGAACGAGTGCTTTGCTTGTTAATCGCAAGCCAGAACAACGGGACAAATGTGCTGCCAGAGCCAGCTGCACAAATGACTGGAGGTGACAAGCTGGCTGCCCACTTGTGCCCTCCAGTGAACGTGGGATCTGGTCTCCCTGGAGTTCTGCAGGAGGACACACTGCCGAAAGCACTGTTCTGCCCAGAGACACACTTGGGTAATGGGATGAAATGCATGAGCCAAATACTTTCTCAGTGCCATCACTGTACAGGAATTACCAAATCTTCCTGACTCCCCCCTGAGCTGCTCTGTTGCCCAGCCCTCTGGTTTTGAACGTTGCAGCACAATGTAGTACTTCTCCCTCACAGCTCCACAACAGGAGAGGAGGGAGGTTTGGGAGTCAGGAGACATAGCTTATCTCAGCTTTCTGCATCATTGACCTACTGCCTTGTGTTTCCAAATATTTCTGCATTCAGAAGCAAACATTGCCAAGACAACAGCTAGACAAGGCGCTAGATTTCATGGCTGGATGTTGAGTTGGTTTAGAAATTGTGCCAGCTATGGAGTTTATAGGTGGCCCTGTAGCATGTTCAGAGATCCCTTACATCCCTATTCCCATGTTAGTTATGGCAGGGAACAGACAAAAGTGATGTGGATGGGAAAATGTGAGAGGACTGGCTGAAACACATAGGTGCACAGCTTATTTCTCTCTGAGTGCCTTGGAGGGAGTCTATTGCAAATTGTACTGATTATATCTGAAAACATCCCCCCAGCTTTTCCTGCTGCCTTCACTGAGGCATGAGAATCTGTGCATGTCTTGCAATCCCAGACATCGTTTTGGCGCCCTTTAGTTTTGCCTTATCTGTGTAATACTCAAGTTTGTATAATACAAGGGATTGCCTCCCACAGGAGCTCTCAGTGCTGCAGCTTTAGAGCACTTTGATTTCCTTGCACATCATGCAAGGCAAAAGCACAAAGCCTTGATTTTACAGCAAACAGCACAGAGCATTATGTGAGGGTCAAGTCATTTTATGGATTTCCAGAAAGTGATGCCAAAAGAAGAAAGGACCTGCCCTCACTGCTGATAGCAGAAAAGGTTGTTACTTGTATCCATAGGAGCAGGACAGTAGGTAGTACTTCTCCAGTGCAATGTGGGCTGCTGAGAAGAAGACTTTTGAGATCTCAAAGAGCAGATTTTGTATGGAAAGATATGTAGAAGACAAAAGGCAGTATGAGGGGTTGTTGTGAAGCATATTAACTCCCCACTTAGTAGCAGGGCAATCTTTCTGCTTGTTTCCCAAAACGTGTAATGGCAGTAATCCCTGCTGCTCCCTTTGGGCAGTGGGGCACCGTGGACACGGAGCTACATGCACAGCTCTTCTCTGCAGGTGGAAGCTTGTTCTTCTTTACAGAGGTGTTCTTTCACTGAATTGTTCATGGTTTCAGCATTCACAGGCTGGTTGGGAAAGTCCCAATTCCCACCAAGTGACACTAGACACACATGGCTCAACAGGGGCCAGGGGAGGAAGCAGCCAAGAGAGAGCTGCAGTGAGCAGTTTCCTTGCAAAGGCAAGGAGCCACAATACCTCTTTTCTCTCATGTGTACAATCACTCATATCTCACTGCAGACACCCCGCTGTTTCCATGCAGTCCCACCAGTGCAGAGCAGGCACAGCACCTCACAGGACCTTGGGATACTGTGCAGACCTGCATGTGGCACTGCATTGGTGTGTCGAGTCACGCTCCATCCTGGACATCCAGGTGCAGGCAGGGACTCGGAAATGCTCCGGACATCTGTGCTTACTCTGTGTTGGGGGTCCAGCACCTCAGCGCTGGATGCTGCCAGAGATGAGAAACAGCCCTTTCCTAATTTTAGCTCTCCACCTTGAGGCCCTGCATTGCTGGTTGCCATGGTGATCCTTCACCACCGGCATTGCCTCTGGCTTTCTCGCCTGCGCGTGCCTTGGAAATGTCTTTTTCTTCTTGCTCCTCAGGAAGCAACAGCTGAGGCAGAGGCATTGCATACGAATCTCTGCACTGTTAGCTCAGGTCTTCTGTACTTAGTGTTTGCCTGTTAACATGCAAGAACCTTCATCCACGCGGTTACACTTCCCAGCCCTCCAAAAGCATGGTGCATTCCAATCCCCCTTCAGTAGACAAGCTATTCATACATGATGCTGCCAGCTGCCCTGAACTTCTGGCCCATGAGTTGTTGGAAACGGCTTTCACGACGGTCTTTGCCAGAGAAGATGTCTGGGAAGGTCGTGCCCCAGCAGGGTGAAGAGCCAGTGCCCCAGTGCTGTGGCAGACATTCCAGAGGCACAGGCACTTCTGCCCTGGCTTCATCCTTGCTGCTTTTACACCTCCCCAGTTGCTCTCTGGGCAGCAGAGGAGTATGCAAAAGCTTTCACCAAACAGAGAGAGAGCTTGGGCACCTCACTCGAGGCAGAAGAGAGGAACTGCCTTGCCAAGGCTTGCAGTGTAAATGCCACCATGCAGCAATTAATAACGACTCTCTGCCCTTTCTCTTCTGCCTGCCCGAGCACGCTGTGCACTGGAACGGGTGACACTTCCCAAGCACAGGATGACAGAAAAGGCAGTGGCAGCTCTCAGGGACAAAGCATTGTAAAAGCTGTAATTCCAGCCCCCAAATCCTGATACTAATTAATTTAGGGGCAATGACCTTGAAACACTGTGGAGTCTTTTTCTCAAATTTAAAATTCTAAAATTTAAAAATTTGCAGTTCATATTTTCAAGCTTTTATGAAGCAGGGGTAAGGATGAGCTATTTAATATTAAAGTGGCAGCTGCCATCCTCACTCACATGACTCCAGCAGGTGAAGCTTTATAAAAAGGTAACATGACAAGGTACAAGGTAAGATCAGAATATCTGTCACAAAAATCCAGTTTGGCTGGTATTTTCTGAGAGATCACCAGAGAATAGGGAGATTATAAAGCCTCATTTGCAGACCCCACTGTACTCATCCCGTCATCCACTTCTGTCCCTGTTACATTCTCAGTTGTGCACAGGAAGCTCCCACATTTGCTGGGAAGGCAGCCAGGAGCTGCTAGAAAGAGCTTCCACCCTGTGGTATGCCACAGCTGGGTTTGAGAAACCCTGTGCCAGAGTGAGAGGGCAGGCAGGCAGAGCAGCTTGCTTCCTTTCTTCCTCTGGCCGAATCCTGAGGTGAAGAAAGCCATGCTGGAATGTGGCAACCAGCTCCAACCACTGCAAGCCTAGGGCAACTTAAGGCAACAAGAAGAAGCAACCAGCAAATTGTATTGCTTTGATTAATAAGAAAAATCAGAGTAATGTGGCTTTCTAGCCTGGCAGGTGGCAGGGTGTCTTCAGAAGCTGTTCTGGCAGTGTCACCCTGCCAGCATCTTCAGCCCGGGTTCCACTGGAAGAGTTGTGGGATGGTTCCTGGGCTTTAGCACTACCAGGGAGGGAGCTGTGGATGGCCACATTGGAGATCAAGTTTTCAAGTGAGCTCCCATGGGGAGAGGAGTCTTGCAACCCAAGCTTGGGCACTGCGGACTCTTGTTGAGGCCAGCTGCATTGTAGCAGTGCCCTAAGTCCCAGCTACAAATCAAAGCCAGGTTTGGCACTGGTGGGCTGTGCATGGGAGAGGCAGAGTAGTGCCATCTATTGCCAGGCACCTGGATTACAGACCTCGGTGGGTGGCAGTTCAAAGCCAGCCCAGCTGTTTTTTCCTGGTCTTTGACTGCTTGAAGGGATCGACAATTGCTCAAAACCCCTTAAGTGGATCAGCACTTTGGGAGCTATAGTGCATTTTAGGTGTGTGAGTGCCCTAAACCAGACTCTGGCCTTGGACAATTTTGCAAAATGAGCTATTCTTCCTTCCCTGCCCTGAGTTGCATGAGGTTTCTTTCTGCAGTGAAGTACTTATGTTGTTCCATCCCACCCCAGAAGTGCCCAGTTTATTTACCCCAGCCCTCCACTGGAAGGTGACAAGAGAGAGGTGGATGCAGTAGAAAGGACAGAGTGTCACTTGTAGCTCAGAAACAATATGTGAAAGGAGATGAAAAGGCGGAGGGGGCGTTACACTGTCTTCATGGGGAGAACAGGCCTGGGACATGGGATGCATTTCTCAGCTGAGACTTGCATGTCCAAATACTGTATTTGACAGAATAAGCAGCAAAATAGGAACACCTGTAGAGAGTATGAAAATTGTTTTTCACTATGTGAACCTTGTAGTGTTTTGAAAAGACCTTCTTGGGTTTGATGAATTGTGCAGTAGGCCAGTAAACAAACTGTTCTGAAGACCAGGGCAAGGTTGTTCAAAAAATGATCTGGCTGTCTCTGTGGGCTGTTCAGTAAAGACAGCAAGTCTCTGAAATTGTGGTTTAAAAGCAAAACAAACAAAAAATTAGGATAAAGAAGAAACAGGAGGAAAAAATGTGTTTGGCATTTGTGAATAATGTTTGCTCTTCTGACAAATTCTGTTCCTTTTTCATCACCTGTTTTCAAAAGTATGTGATGGAGGTATAAAGATGCCACAAATGAGCAGAGTTTAAGAATAATACTCAGATGAGAAGGTGAAAAAACATTTTTGTATTAGAGGGAAGAAACACAGGAGATGTGATTGGCTTATCTCAGTGATTATTTTTCATTCTTCTTTCGTTCTTCTTTCTGATATAAAACTGTTGCAGAAGCCAGTTGGCTGGCATAAACCAGATACTCAACATACAGGTGGAAAATGTTTGATGAAGTGAGAGTTACAAAGGAGATTAATGATAAAGCAGGGAATTAAGCCAGGGTCTCCAAATTCTGAACCACTGGAACTACCTTCTCTTTTAAAAGTCTATTTAAAAAAGGCATTAAATGAGTAAAAGTAAGTAGTGGTTGTATCAAAAACATGATTAAACTGTGGAAATATTCCATGCTAGGTGTCACCAGTTTAGGAACGCAGCGAGACTCAAAAAAAAAAAAAAGTATTTTACAGTTATGTGAACAATATTACTTGTGATGACTTTGGCTAGGAGAAAACTGCAAAGCATATAAATTGTGCTGCAGGGTGTAAGTCAACTGCAGGCTGTCAGGAACCAGAAAGGAATTTTCACAATGGGAGCGTTACTGTATAATTATCTTATCCATGACAGTGCTGCTTCCTTTAAAGTGTTTAATCTTTACCAGTGGAAGGAAGATAATGGGTCATGTAGTTTTGTGACGTTTTTTGTGACAGGGACATTATCTGGTGCCTGATGGCAATTTCTTCTGCCTATTTGGTATTGCACCTTTCTCTAGGGATATGTTCACCTTTCTCCTAAATGTCCCAAGCAAAAACACTTCTGCTCCCTATCCTCCATGAAAAGAAATTTTAAAGACAGCAGACCTTGACATGAGCAAATTATTCTTGCCAGTCTTGCTAGACTTCCTCTTGCTCATGTTTGTTCCAATTCTCCCAGGTGATTTTCCAGAAATGACCTCAAGGAAACCCTGCAGTGTTGGGGCTGTAGCTCTCATTCTTGTGTCTGCTCCTTCTTATTGTCTGAGCTGTCCATCTCTTGCAGTCATGTCTCTCTTGTTCTGTTATTCCCACCTTAACACCATGGTACCTTTTGGTCCTGATATCAGTTAATTGTGTTATTTTTTTTTAAGTGTGTTGCTGCTCTTCTGGGTAATGATGTATTTTGTGTCTCTGACTTTGTATCTTGCAGGAAGAGCCAAGGAGCAAATCTAAGATCTGTGCCAATGTTTTCTGTGGAGCTGGGCGTGAGTGTGCAGTGACGGAGAAGGGAGAGCCAACCTGCCTCTGCATTGAGGTATGGGAGCAGCACAAGTTCCATGTCTGGGACAGGAGTCACCACCATCACCGCCCAGACAGGTTTCTGTCACTGGAAGGATCCTGTGATGGAATAAGGCTATGGCTGTTTTGAAGCAGCTGCAAATTCACAGTGGCTCTTGAAACAGCAGGATTGTTTCCAGTGTTGTGTGGGGGAAGAACCCTGTAGGGTAAATATAGTCTGGGACTCGCAGCTGTGCTGCTTGCAGGACTGCCTGGGGTCTTTACATGCACAGAAGACTTGACTGGAGGTCTTTTGTTGGAAAAGCCCAGTGGGGTATGGATATGCAGCTGGCATTGAAGGGCACTTTAGGGAGTGGTCTGTGAGCTCCAAGACAGCCTGCCCTCATTGGCATCTTGTTTGAGGAGGTTACAAACACCCTACTAAAAATCAGCTTTTTGTGAAATTGAAATAATTGTGGCAGAGTGCTGTGAAGAGGAATAGCTTTATCCAGGAGGGAGTCAGAGATGATTAGAAGAGTCTTTCCCAGCTGTGGAAATACAGTATCTCCCTACTCTACTCTGCCCCATGCCTTCAAAACATTTCTGCCTGACTCCTGGGAATGGGCATGTGGCTCTTTGTTCCCCCTTCCCTCGGAGCCTGCAGCTCTGACATGACCCACCTGGGCAGTGGAGAGTGAAATGCCCCATTAGTAGGAAGAGGGTCTGTCACTCTGGGTAGGCTTGGCCTGACCAAAAGGGACAGAAGAAAGAAGTTCATAGCCTGAACAGTGGCACTAGTGAACTCTTCTCTTTGCTGTAGGCTGTGCTGTTTGTTCATGGCTGATGCCTTATTCTGCCATTTGGTTGCAGAAGGGTAGAGCAGAGTCTACAGAGAGACGCAATGGAGCCAAGCAAGCACAGGTGCATAGACCAGAGGCACAGAAACACCTGTGGGCAGGCATGTCCATGGCACATGGAGCAGCAGTTGCAGGATTATGCTCCATATTTATGCTGAGCACTGATTTCTCTGCAGGGATCTGCTTTCAGAAAGACTCCTGTCATGCTGGTGGTGATGGAAACTGGCGTGAAGTGAGGCCTTTGAACTCACACCCACAGACTTCCCTGTGTGGGTTTTTCAGGGGTAATGATGGGTCAGTTAGCCTGTTCCAAACACAGGGCCAAGGGGACTATGCCTAGGACTTCTCCAAGGTGGGCCTCACCTGCCTCCCTCTAGCTGTCCCAAGGAGGCAGGTAAAAGGCTGTGTTCTCTGGGTCTCCCACAGAAATGCAAACCTCACAAGAGGCCCGTGTGCGGGAGCAATGGCAAGACCTACCTGAACCACTGTGAGCTGCACCGTGACGCCTGCCTCACTGGCTCCAAGATCCAGGTGGATTACGACGGCCACTGCAAAGGTAACCCTGGCAAGGAGAGCTGGGTACAGTCTCAGGGACAAAGAGTTGGAAGGAAAGTGTGATAACAAGACAAGGCAGAGGCCTCACCCAGCCAAGACCTTGTCCCACAGTTGCTGAGTGGGGTAAACAAGGCAAGCCACTGAACAATAGCCAGTTTCAAGCAAGAGTCCAGATGACCAGGCAGGCTGGCAGTGATGAAGTAGGCCTGAAATCAAGTCATGAAGTCAGGGCTGGTGATTCTGGTAACCAGAATCAGACAACAGCCAGACAAGCTCATAGTGATGCTATCTGTAGCAGGGCTGAGATCAAGGTGGGAACACAGTCACCAGGTCAGGGCCTGGATCAATAGTGTGTGGAAGAGAGTGGTTGCAACAGTGCTGGAGACAGGTGTGGCTACAACATAATAATCATAGGCAAGGATTAGGGGTTGAGACATCAGATGAAGTGAAGCCTCATGGCTCACAGTTAGAGAATATGAGTGGAGCCTCTCAGTGAGGCCAGCAGGGTCATTAAGGCCCTCATTAGTGCACTCAAAACCCTGACACCTTGGCTATGGTGGGATCTTGGAGCTCTTGTTTCCCTAAGGTGCTGGGAGTGCCGCACTCAGGAAAGCTCCTGCTGCCTCTCTCTGAGCTTTTGGATGCAGCCAGGTAAGTGTCTCAGCTTAACTGCTGAGGAAAGGTCATGCTCTCAGGATAAACTCCTAAAACCAATACTATCATCCATGTTCATAAGGGACCTCCATAACTTTAGGAGCAAGGATTTTGCCTCATCATTGGGGCTGTTTAACTTCCCCTCCCACCAGCTGCGCGGTTTTCTTGTGTTCAGACAGAGTTTCATTGTTTAAATATGTGCCCACTGTCTCTTGCCCTGTCACTGGATACTATGGATAAAAGTCTGGTGCAGTCTTCCTCATTTCCTTCCATTAGCTTTATAAACATTGATGAGATTGTCCTTGAGCCTTCAATTCTTCACTATAAACTGTCCTCGCTTTCCCCTCAGGGGAAAAGGGGGATTCCAACCCCTCAACCATGTATGTCACCCTCCTATTTCCGAAGACTCACAGGTTCCTCTGCTTTTACCCATGGTGGGAAGAGATTCGTTTTGCTCCACAGTGCATCAGAAATGTCCTCTTTTGTCTTTCCATTAACAGAGAAGAAGTCTGAGAATCCAGCTGCAAGTCCAGGTAAGAAGCTGTCTCCTGTTTGGCTGAGGCCTCTGTATGCATTTGTGTGCTCTGGGAGATGGGCAGGAGGGTGTGCTGGGGGAGCTGCAGAGCTTTGTGTAAAAGCCATACCCTGCATGGGCTGTAGCAGAGTCTGAGTTGATAAATCAGCTGCACTGTGATTGCCCAGCTCTTTATTCTTGGGTAACCTTTCAGACCTCATACATCTCCTGAGCTTTTTGCTGTGCTGGGATGTCTCAGGGACTCAGCATAGACAACGAAACCCAGTTTGCCCCCAGGCACAAGTGCTTATCACCCAGACTGAGGGATAGAGCACTCTTTTACCTCCTTCACTGGGGACCTAAGACGCAATAGCTGTGGAACTGTTGTCCCCAACTCCAAGAGCACTCTTTTAAAAAACGAAACTTTGCATTAGGAGTGATGAACCAATGGGTGCAGAGGCAGAGAGTCAGGAGGTACAGCTGAACTGCCTCTACCACCAGCCAGCAAGATGATCTTAAGGGTCTCTTCTAACTTAAATAAATGATTCTTTGGTCACCTAAATTATAAGTCTCTTCGATTCCCTGTCCTTGGTTTCTCCCCTTATGTATTGCCATGTGTACCTAAGACTGGATTTTAGGACTATGGCTTGTGCTTCATCAGGGGAGCCTTTTCCCATTCATGACCTCTAAGTACTGGAGCTGTATAATCATCAACTTTAACTTCCTAGGACAGATGAGAGCAACGCCTCATACAAACTAAAGAGGTGGGACCATGTCAGAGCACAGCCACCACTCTAAAGCAGTTTTAAAGAACTTCAAAATTAAACATGCAGAATCCCTACAGAGCTGGGTTTTTTTCATCTCTCCTTCTGGTTGTGATAGTAGTCACTGGCTTCAGAAGATCCTTAGTGTAGCAATAAATGATGTGAATGCACACTAATACCTTTTTTGGCTTCACTGACCACTGGACAGGTGTGACAATTCACAGCTAGGCTTTCAGTTTTGTTTCTAAATGCATGGTTTGTACTGGCACATGAAGTGGTAACCGCCTGGAGAAACCTGTGACACTGGCAAGCACTGTGAGTGAACAAGCACAGCTTGACCCCCTCTCACATTCAGTCAGGGTGGACAAATCAGGGCTTTGAAGAAACAAAACTTGCTGAGATAGTAGGCCCTAAAATTCAAGTCTTGGAGACAGAGTGGTAGAAAGGCTTGCTCAGTCTAGTCTTCACCCTTGCAGATGATAGAGGTTTTGGTATTTTAGGGTTGACAGGAGAATGCCAATTCTGCGCAGTGTCAGGAAGCCTGGGGACCCAGTTACCTTCCTCCCTCAGTCTGGGACTCTTCATACCAAGATGAGTCAGCTCCGGGTTGTTCTTCCACAAGCTTCAGGGATGGGAAGGAAGAGCTTTGGCAGGAGTGTTGTTTTCCGGCCTTGCCACATGGTGTCACCAACAGCCTGTCCGCTATTCAACACATGACACATCTGCTTGGATCTCGCAGTGATGTAATTCCAAGGACCGGACCGAGGGGCTGCAAACTGTCATCGGAGAGGGCTGGCTGTCTTTTATTTCCAGTCCTCTCTGAGGTCTCCCTGCCAGCTTTATTTCTCTCACCCTTATTTTTCCTTTCCTGCACTGTCTCCCCTTACAGTTGTCTGCTACCAGTCGGACAGGGATGAGCTCCGTCGCCGGGTCATCCAGTGGCTGGAAGCTGAGATTATCCCAGATGGGTGGTTCTCCAAGGGCAGTAACTACAGTGAAGTCCTGGACAAATATTTCAAGGCAAGTAAAGCAGCATATGCCTCAGAGCCCAGGCAACATTTCTTGCCTTGCACTGCAAAACAGCTGCTATGCCCTCAGCTGAGAGGCTCCAGTGTGTGAGGTGCCTGTCTGGGGACCAGAGAGATCTGATAAGTCCTAGAGCCTGACGTGTTATGGGGTGCCTGCAGCAACCTCTGGCTGAGCCACTGACAGAGCTTGTGACAACCAGATGTGAAGCATTTCCTGTTCCTGGTGTCTGACCTGCCCTGGGGAAGAGGAGAAGGGCAAGCCACATGTGCCTGTGGCAGAGTAGAGAACTAATTTCAGGGGTAAAAACCCAGAGGAAAAAAAGGTGAAACTGCTGGAAATGCAGGAAGTTGTGGCACGGGCTGCTGATCCTTTGTTCCAGATAGTTCCAAGGCCATGTTGAGATGGGTATAGGGGACACTTGGGGGCTTCAAGGAATATGTCCTCTTTATGGCTGAGAGCTGGAAGTTCCCTAGTACTCTGCGGAGTGAAAGGAGCCACTTGAGTCTTGGGCTTTGCAATAATCCTGTTCTTCCCTCCTGCCTGTCAGTCTGTCCCTCAGTCCATCCCCACCCCCTTCTGTAACCAGCAGATCCCAAGGTTCTTGCATGTTCCTGCCACATGCACTGCTGTGTCCCTCCCCCTCATGCCTGGCTCCTGATAGAAACTTCAGAGCAATTAGGATAGAGCTGGAGGAGCAGGTGGGGAAGAAGGGAGAGCGTTTAAATCATGAGCTGTTGACAGCAAGAGATTAATGGTGCCTGACAGGAGTTAGCACTGCAAGCAAATTTGCCATGGCAATGGCACCCCCTGGTGAGACAGGAGCTGGTCCCTTCTCCACAGTGCATTCGCACTTTTGCAGCCATTAATGCTGCTCTGTCTGTGGAAATCCACTGCTCTGGGCACTCCTGTCAGCGTCTGCCAGCACCCAAAAGCAGCAGTGTCCTGTATCAGTCCCTCTCCCTGCAAACGTGCTGTCCCTGGCCACTTTTTCAGGGTCTTCCCAGGTCATGGGCTTTGCTGAAATGCATGAGCCAGCCACAGGCTTGTTCCACTGTCCCCATGCTTGTCAGCATGCTGGTGACATCCCATGGCTGCAGCACAGAGGCAGGCAGCCTCATGTTCTCTTTACTGTCCCACTTTTTCTGGAGCATTGCTCTCAGCCACTGGGTGAAAGTTCCTATGGCAAAGCAATACCTCTACTTGTACCAAAGGGAGAATTTCTGTGGCCAAGGTCAAAAGTATGAGGCTCAGTAAGGCCAAGTGCTGGGTCCTGCATTTGGGTCACAACAACCCCAGGCAGCGCCACAGGATGGGGAAAGAGTGGCTGCCAAGGGAGGTGGGGTAGTGCCCACCCCTGGATGGGTTCGAGAAACAACTGGATGTGGGAGTTGGTGCTGTGGTTTAGTTGATAAGGTGGTGTTCAATCAAAAGTTGGACTCAATGATCTTAGAGGTCTTTTCCAATCTTAATGATTCTGTGATTCTGTCAGGTGATAATCCACCTTTATCCATCACCTTATTCTTAAAGCTTGGAAACATTTTTAAAGCAAGTATTCAGAGTTTGGAACAACTTGGGACAAATCACGGCAAAGCAAACTAAATGGCTTCAAACACACAGAAATTTGTGTCAGCAACAAGTGTCTGCTGTTACAGGAGGAATTTTGTCATGCCAAGCTGTCGGCCTCTGCATGCCTGCCCTGCAAATGGCCTGATCCTTGCCCTGCATGTAGGAAACACTGGAGTTGACATGAAGCTTTTCCCTTTTCTCCTTGTTGGGGATGTTTGTAGATTTGGCATTAAGCTATTTCCCTCCTGGAAGCCTGACTTGTGGGGCTCACTGGGATGTGCTTTGTTCATCAGGCAGCCCATGACCTTGAAGGACATTATTTCAAGAGGAGCAAGGCCAGTAGTGGGAAGCTGCTCCATTTTGGATAGTCTCTGTGAGAATGCAGACCTTAGCTTTGAAAGGCAAGAAAACCCAACAGTCTGGGTCATTAACAACTACAGTCATTTTCACAAAAAAAAAGCAGGACAAGAGGCTTCAAAGTCTAGTGGAAGTTGACTTGTGGAGCAGTTATGCAGGACAAGCACACAGAGTAATTTTCCTAGCCCTAGATGTTTCTCCTGAAACACACAGAGGTAACTGGCAGTGTCTCTTCCAGCATTCCTGAGAGCACTACACAAGGAGCCACAGTGACCTGCCCCAATCACACAGCAAAAATTATGTGGCAGCAGTCTGTGTGCAGGATTAATTTTCCACTCACAGCAATGCAGCTGTCTCTGAGGGGGCACAGCAGTTCCTGCTGAGTGCCCAGCACTGTGGTGTCACATCTCCAAACAGGAAAGCAAAATGCAATTACTTCTTTGGGAGTACAGCCAGGATTTTGGGGCTAAAAACGCTGCTGTTCAATGACAGGAGTCTTGTCAGGACCTTAAGAAGTTGATGGTGAAGTGTTGTGCTATTGCATTAAATTTTTTCCCTGGTATCAGCAGAAAATTGCTTCCTGTGATTTTTCCCTTTTGTCACTGTCAGAGTCCAGGCACAGCTTTGGATTTACGCATATTGGAAAACTGACACTTCCTTGAATGCAACTGGTCTGCTTTAAGGCAGGAGGTATATAGGAAAGCTAAGAGCTGGCTGGAACAAAGTGAAGAAATAGGGTTAGAGCCATAAATCAAGCAGCAGGAGGTGAATGAGAGGCAATGTAGCTGAGAACAAGGCTAGGATCATATCTCTCATTCTGAGGCTAATATGGATATGTTGCTGCTTTTCTCTGAGCCTCTTTCTTTGTGAAAAACAGGGATAATGGAATTTGTTTCACTGAAGCTTCAAAATGCTAAGTACATATGGAAGAAGAAAAAGGAAGGGGTACCTGGAACTAATGAGAGTCTCTCATATCTTCCCATCTTCCCCTACAGAGCTTTGATGATGGTGATTCTCGCTTGGACTCCACTGAATTCCTGAAGTTTGTGGAGCAGAATGAGACTGCCATCAACATCACCACCTACATGGACCAGGAGACCAACAAGTTGCTCAGGTGGGCAGTGGGCAGGATGCCAGAGGGAGGGCCAAAGGCAGATGTGGTAGAATGGAACATGGAAATTCACTAATGGTAAATATCAGTTAGGGCTTGCACTGACAAAGATAACTGTATATGAAGTGGCTTCTCACTTAAATAGGTGTGAACACCACAAGAGGAGCAGTCCTATCTCTACCCTTCACGTTATGCACGTATTCCAACCCTCTTTTGCCTCAAATCTAGCACTTGTGCAGCGAGAAGGGAGTTGGGTAACAAGAGATGTGTCATCTTCTTTCTATTTCCTAATAAATTAGCTTTCCAGGCGACTTCCCTTACCTTTTGCCTAATAGCTAGATCCAGTGCAAGGAAGATGGTGGGAATACACCATTCATAGGCAGCCTATAGCTTGAGAGGTTTCCCTTTTTCTTGGTGTGCCACTGTGTGAGAAAAGGCTGCTTGTAGTTATGCTGTGCTTGCATCTCTACCCATGTGACAGCATGTAGATGTCAACAAATGTGGATGTCCTATTCCTGCTGTTCTGAATATACCCCCACTGCTCAGCCCGTTGGCAGACAGAGAGTATTTTGTGACTGTTTTTCTTTTCTCTGTAACCCGTGAGGTTTCCTTAGAGAAGCCACTTCTGCCAGACATCTTGGAGTCTCCCTAGCTATTACTCACCTGCACTCTGAAGACAGCAGAGCAGGGACCAGCCTAGCACAGCCCTGTGCATAACAAGCCTCTGTGTTTCCTTTCAGGGGACTCTGCGTAGATGCCCTCATCGAGCTGTCAGATGAAAATGCTGACTGGAAGCTCAGCTTCAATGAGTTTCTCAAGTGCCTCAGCCCATCCTTCAACCCACCAGAGAAAAGTAGGAACTCCTCACTTGTGTTGGGGAACAAGAGGGGTCCTGGGAAGGGAGGAAAGAAAAGAGATCAGCTTCAGGCTAGACATCAGGTCCTGTAACTCCACTGCCAGAGATAATTTTAATATATGCCTGCCTCTCATCCAGCAGCACCCATTGTCCCTGCATTGTTGAAAGTACTGCTTTTTCTGCCCCATAGCTCCTGTAGCTCTGTGACAAGAAAGGTTTGGATTTTAGAAGCACGGATGTAGGTTGAATGGATATGGTATCCCTGTAAGGTCAAGGCATGTGTTTAATAGTGGAGAGGTCAATCATGTGAGGAGTTCATGGCTGGATAACTTAGGAAAATCAGACCAGGCCAAAGTCCTGCTATGCTCTACCTTTCACAGAGAGAGCCTCCCTGATGAACATCTCAAAGTTCACTATCCTTCCAAGTCCTGCTTAGTGATCCAGTTGGTGTGAAAGCAGCTTAGTGTTCTACTGACCAGGTGCGCCTAGCCAGTCATCTCATTGTCTCCCTGAGGGGTGATGGTCCAAAGGGGCCAGATTTAAATCCCAATGCAGTGGCATTGAGCAGCAGGCAGAGGCCATGCTTTCTAGGGAATATTAAGTTGAACTCCCTGTTCCCTCTTTCAGTGAGAAACTAGGGATGCTGCACCTTCCCCAGAAAACATCATCAGCTCGTTTCATTTAACACCCTTGAGTGCTTGGGGGGTCTTGACTTAAACATGTAATATAGCTGGGAGAAGTAATGTGAGCTGAAATGAGAAATCCCTCCTTTTTTCCCCTTTCTTTCTCAAGGCAACAGAAAATACACAAATCATTTCCCCAGCTTATCCCCACCTGGATCAGAATAACCCAAGCTTTCATTTCAGGGGTTCTTTTCTTTGTTTAACAGATAAGGAGCTTCAAACAAATCCAACACTGGGATTTCATTTGGAATTGAGAAATTGAAATGTGTTCTTCTGAGGAAGAAAAACAAAGTATTTGACTTTCCCAAACTATGTTTTGGCTGATTTCACTCAGCAAATTCAGCATGAATATTTTAGTCATTAGGAAACTTCTGGTGGTTGGGGGAAGGAAGGCTTCCCCTTAAACCTCGTACCTGTTTCCTCTCTTAAAGCATCTCCAAAGCATGTTGTCTTTAGCCTGCTCGCTATCTCACAAGCACTGCCCTTGTTTTGTGCCTCTTCAGAGTGTGCCCTGGAAGATGAGACCTATGAGGACGGAGCAGAGACCCAGGTGGAGTGCAACCGCTGTGTCTGTGCCTGCGGGAACTGGGTGTGCACCGCAATGACGTGCGAGGGTCTGTATGGTCTCTAGAAAATTACTGTGTTAGGGTTTGGACAAAAGGAATTCTCAGTCTCTGTCTTTCCAAAGGCACCAGCCATCCAGGGTTCTTCTTTCTCCAGCTTTTCTTCAGTTTCTCCATGGGTGGTTTCTGCATAACCCTCACATAGTTCATGTTAGTCAAACCCAAGCTGGTACTGTTCCAGAGGCCAGAAAGTGTGTGACTGGGCTGGGGGCAATGCTGCTGGGGTTTGTAGTTTGGATTTGGTGTCAAGAAAATTCATCACTAAATCTTCCAAACCAGAGCTACTCTGCATCCAACTGGTGCAGACCAAATAGGTCACTGGCTGCAACTGTATGTGTAGGTGTGAGCAAGTCAGCTTTCCTGTGTATGTGTCCGTATCCTCACTGTATCTGTGTTTATGGAATTTGTAAAAGAGGATCTAGGATCCTGTCTTGATCCAGAGGGGATATAGGAAATGTCATCCAATGCCAAGAAAGCACTTTAGCTTTTTGCCACAAAAACTGTAGAATAATGGTGATGAAGGGAGGTGGTGCTCATAGTGAGGCAGGGTTGTTTGTTCCTCCTTTGGAAGGCCCTTAAACTTACAGAGCCACAGTACAATTGTGGGAGGTCATGGTGTAGTTGTGAACAGCTCTCTGTTTCGCCTTCTCACAGGTAGTCCAGGGCCAGTGGAACACCACCTTTTCCCTTTGTTGGCAAATGTATGGGTCCTTCCCAAAGAGCCACATCCATCCTCCCAGCATGGTGCTGCATTTTTCTGGCCTTCTTCCCTAGAAACCCAGCCCTTGCTGCATTTTTATATCCTTCTTCCCTAGAAACTGGGTCCTTGCATGAGCTTTGTTTCAGTGTGGGACCTCCCAGTAGTACACTGGTTCAGATCTAGAGTCAGTAGCTTGGGCAGAGTAGGAGAGAGGAGAATGGCAGCAGTGTGTAGAGTTTTTCTTGTTTATTTGACCTTCTGCAGCAGAGGCTTCAGGATCACCTCAGCCCAGACTTAGCTGTAGCAGCAGGAACTCACCTGAGAAAAGACAACCGTAGTATTAATAGAGCTGCCAGAGGAGCTGTGTGTAGGTGTCATAGATTAAGCAACAGTGTGAGAAACTCTTTTTGTTGCCTCCCAAGAAACAACCTTCAAAGTTGCTATGCAACATCTGTTCTTGCTGCCTACTTTGTTCCCTGCATCCATGACAGAAGCATGCAATGGGATAACAATTTCTTGACTTTCTGCTCATTTCAGAGCAACAGAGGAGTTAGAGGCTATTGTTAGAGGAATAATGAAACTGAAGAATTAGATCAAACACATCAGCAAGTTGCATCTTCATTGAGTGAAACTACCTCTTCATTAGATATCAGTTTTTGTATTTGGCTAGCATTGAGCTTCCATTTATTCCCTACAAGAGGCCAAGATGTTTGAACTAATTATACATTTTTCTTTTGAATAATATGCAGCCTCTTCCATGTGGTTTTATTATCAGTCACATGGGAGGGACAGACAGGGACAGACTGGACACCCAGGCAGCCACAAGGCCTGGTCTCTTTCTAAAAAGCCAACCCATACCTTCCTCCAGCAAAGGCTTTCTAAGCTTGAGGAATGCTGTGACTGACCTGCCTGTCTTTGTTCTTCGTGGTTCAGCTTTGGAGATTTGCATCCCCTATTTGTGAAACACTAAACTCCATTTCTTGTTTGCAGGGAGGAATGAGAAGGTGCCTGCTCAGAGACACCGACCTGATCAAGATTTGACTGAGGAGGAGATGGCCAGATATGTTGAGGAACTGCAGAAGCATCAGGTTAGCATGAGGCTGGGAAGGTCTGCTTGCACTAAGCCTCCCCTTGCCAGAGAGGTTCCCTCTGCTTCTGTCACTTGGAGACTTCTGGTAGGAGGGGGAGCACAGTAAAAGAGAGATCTCACACAAATACAGGTGTGGGGCTTTGAGATACAAGCCAGTGTTGGCACTGCCTGTGGATGAACTGAAGGCTTCAGAGCACTACCAATTCCTGTGTCAGTGCAGAACTTCAGTTTTGTGCTCTCTCTCTCTCTAGGAGACGGCTGAGAAGACCAAGAGAATGAGCACCAAGGAGATGTAAGGGGCCTCCGCAGCGGAGGAGCCCAGGAGGATGGGCCCAACCTGCCACCCTGTCCTCCAGTGCTGATCTCAGTATGCACAAGTGTCTGCTACAGTTGCCCAGTCACAGATATTTACATGTATAGCGATGGGTTATTTGTTTTGTAATACACAGAGAATGGGGCCAGGAAAGGGGAGCAGAGCCCACCTGTTCAGGGAGCTTCATTGCTGGGACCTTGGAAGGCTGGGGGGGACTTACAGCAGCATCTGGGACCCTTCCCCAGAGCAGACAGCTGCCCCCTCCAAGAACTAACAGGGATTTCTTGTTCCCCTGGATCTGGGGAAAGGATGGAGGTCAATGCTGGATAGAAAAGGGGGTCTTCAGTCAACACAATTGTCAGCACCAGCTTTGGCTGCAGAAATACAGGCCTGGCAGTTTTGTGGCTGAACACGTGTGCTGCAGGGCATCATTATCCAAGGACTTTACCCTTTGGCTCGAGCTCCTCAAAGCTGGTCAGCCTGGTGTGACACCTGGGAGTCGTGGTGCCATACTGCTGGCATGAGTCCAGCACATTCCTCCTTGCTTTCCACCAGACTGTCCCCAGCAGCTCCTCCAGTACATTGTGGGCTCCAACACAACATGGTTCCTTTTGACCTCATCTCACTCTTACTCTCCCTGCCCCCTCCTTAGAGGTGCTATTGTATTTTTTTCTTATCACATTCACATGCTGACTCCCCTTTTTTTTTTTTGTTTTGTTTTGTTTTGGGTTTTTTATTATTTTTTTCCCTATGGTAGTGATTCAGCTTTTGTATGTTTTGTAGCTCTAGATCTTTCAAGAAAACCCAGCGTGTGGGTTTTTGTTGTTGACAGTGCTGTAATGCCCATGCACAGTTTGTATTGCACTGTGCTCAGCTGCCACAAACACCACAGGCGAATTGTGAGCCTTGCACTACAGGGTATCTCCCAGCTGGGGATAGCAGTGTCCCTCATGGGAAGAAGAGACAGGGCTGGATGTAATTAGTTTCACCAGACACGGATTGCCACTGCAGCTCTCTAGCTCTCACTCCCTTAGCTAGCATTGGCCATGTGCTCAAAGTCTGTGCTCATGCCGCTCTTAAAATGCCCAAAGCAGTTTAGAGACAGAGGCATCCAGGTAATCTCATTAGTACAGTATCTTGAAAAGCTTAACTGTGTAGAAAACTGTTTAGTTGTGCTGTTGGCATCATCTTGGGCTTTTCGTCTTCCTCTGAGTGAGGCAGCAGCATTATTGATTCCAGGTATGAGTTTGGAGTCAGGGCTGGAAGCCTCATTACCAACGTATTTATCAGTGTCATTCATCAGACCACCTCTGACCACACTCACATTCCTTCATGGGTCAGTTTCATCCCACACGTTTCTCAGAGCATTGGTCCTAGATGTAAATGAAATGCTGTTTTGTTGATAGTCACCTCTGTAGCCTGAAGCCCAGCTGATTTTCTTGTGCAGTTGTCAAATGTACTTCATACATGCCTGAGCATCCATGTTCCCTTCATGCCTGTGCTGTGCTTCCCAAGCAGTTGCATGTGCCCTGAGACGACTGCTTGTGACTTCCATCTCTCTGCTTGTGAGCAACTTCAGCAGTTGCTGGGTATCTTGCAGTCCCTATTGCTTACTCAAGCAAGATTCCACTTCTATCTGCAAAAGCATGTCCAGTTTGAGTGAAGATCAGCAGGACTTTTGTCCCAGCCTTCTCCTTTTTGCACAGTGCTTTCCTTGGAGAGGAAGAATGAGCTGGTACCTAGAAGTATAGGAAAAGAAGAAAGCTTGATCCCTCATGTGCTCTTTCCCATGAGCCAGATCTGTTAAAGGCTGTCTGGTCTTTGAGCTGTCTTCCAGATGTGAAGCCGGAGGATTTCCATTGACTTGGCATAGTGCCACTTTTCCAGTGAGAACCGTAATGTACCCTGCCATGGAGATTTTGGCATCATAAATACGGAAGGAGGCTGGGTTTTTTTTCTCATGAGGGCCTGGATTTGAGCAGCTTTCACCTGTGAAGGTGAGAGGAATGAGTCCATATGAGCTGAAGGTAATGTGGACAGTGGTACACTGGGACGGAGTAATTGTGTTCTGGTGGCACTGGAAGAAGTGGTTGGTGAAACAGGAGCACCCATTAGGCATAGTCTTGCTCCTTCCCAAGAGTATGAGCAAAAGGGCTTCATGTGCTGGATCTGGAGTCACAGGAACATTGTTAATAAATGTTTTGCTTTATTCCAACCCTGCTCTGAAAGGTAGTTAGTGCCTCCCAGATCACTTCCTTCCAGCCTGGATTGTTAAAGTGCCTTAGAGAAAACACAACAGCTTGCCTTAAAGGCTTTCCCTGGATGGGGGTAACATCTTGTTCAGTCAGGAATATCTCCAACTGTGAAAACCAGAGCACGTGCAGGAAGGGGAGGTGACTGCATGGCTTCAGGGCTTCTGTAGGCTGCACTGTATGATGTGTTCTCTGTCCCCTCCTGTCAGCTGTGGCTGTGCAGCCATGTGGAGGGGGTTGGCTGCTGGGGCAGCCAGAGACCTGTGCTGGCAGCTGAGGTTTACAGAGCTTGCTCTTGCACTGAAGGTGGAGGGATGGTCTGCGGTCTCAGGCAAGCTGAGCTCTCCGAGAAGCCATACAGCAGGTCCCAGGGTAGCCTGGGGCAGCAGGCTGGGAGTGCAGCAACCATGCCTCTGGAAAAAGGGCTGCTGCCTATGGAGCCTCTTTCACCTTGTGCCCCGCCAAAGGGATGCAGTGGAAAGCAGGGCCCATTCTAAGGGCAGCAGTTCTCAAAGGGGACCGAAACACCCTGGCTCCCTGCACAGAGGGGAAGGAAGGGCAGCCCAGACTGAGCGATGCTCAGGCTGCTCCAGGCTGGTCAGTCACTAACTCCTGCAGGGAGACCTGGCTGCTGGGGAAGGAAGTGCTGAATTTCAGCCATTGCCCTCTGGGTACAGACTACAAGGGGCAGGGAAGGTGTTCTGTTTTGTTTTGTTTTTTCCAAAAAAAACAAATTTAAGCAACAAACAAAAAATTCCCACTCCTCCCTCTATATTCCCTCCTGTACGTGTGTGAAATTTATCAGTATTCTGTAGATTTCCTTAGTGCACTTATTTTACTTGATTTTGTATTTTTTTTGAAGCGGGGAGGTTTGGATATTACTGCCAAATAAATGAAACAAACTTTTAAAAATATCACCTGTTTGGTTTATTTTTCACAAGTCACACAACTTGTTTTCACAAGAAAGTCATCTGTCTTTGCACATTCATACACAGATCTCAGTGTGTTGGACAAATGTGAGATGTGACTGTCTCTGGTTTACAGTTGGGGAATCAGGTGGAAAGAACCCATAGGCAATTAAAACAATAACTAAAAGCCTTGAAAATGGGACTTAATGGTGAAATAGCCACAGAAGGAAGTGTCCTACTGTTCATCTCTCCTGTAACTGTAATGCCACTACTGTGAATGCTTCTGTGCAGATAATGGTCCGACAGAAGAGAAAGCTGCCTTGCTTTGTTCCAGTTGGTGTGCTCCTTCCAAAGCTGTTAAAAAAAACCCCCAAACAACTCAGAAACATTGTCTCTTCCATGTTATTTTTCACACCAAATGGCCTCTTTAGCATATACCACATGCAGTCCTTTTCATGGCATTCCCTGCCCATTCACTGCTCAACTGCAAAGTAAGCCTGCTTTATTAATGCAACTTCTACTGCTAGAATTTCCCAGGATTTTAAGAAGGAATGAATGGAAGCAGCAGACACAAATTTAGCTAGGTGGCACTATAAATACTTTGCCTTGTGTACCATGCATACTTACTGAAGCAAAGTGATTTTGAGGTGGGAGAGAAGAAAAGCAAAAATTCTGATACCCGCTGCTGGTAGAAGCTTGGGAAAAGCTCTGACCTGTTTACAGAGTTAAGCACATCTGAGTATTAAATTGCTGCACTATAGCTACATACCCTTAATCACAATTCTTCACTGCTTTAAGCTTCAAGTGGAAAAATAGGCTATTTAAGTGGTTGATCAAGTCTCTGACCTGCATTGGTAAGGTATTTATTAACTTCAGTTCTGAAGACAGGAGCAAACTGATCTATAAGACGACTCGGTTCCCGAACCAGGTCATAGGACACACCTTGAGGAGAACTGGGCTTAAAGCACTACAGAAGACAAGAGCAAAATCCAGATGACCTTACTCTTGTGCTTACATAAACTCCTAAAACTATCCTGGAAGAGCACAATCCTTGTAGAGTGGGAAAAATCATGTTGATAAGAAGTTAATGATACTGCTGAAGTGTCTGTTCTGCAGCTATCTCTGAGTTCACATCAGGGCTTACATTTGTGAATCCACAGAGTCTTGGAGAACAAATTAAACAAGTCCAATGGAAAGTGACCTGTTCATTCCTAATCACTATGGCATACTCCTTCTTGAAGGCTGGGCATAGACCTGACAACTTCCTCCTTTCAGCTGTCACGTCAAAATATTTGTGGTGGTAAAATCCAGAGTTCATAAGAGCACCAAAGGAAGGAGAAGTGGACCATGGGTTTAGTCCACAGTATTCTGGACACCTTTGAACTCAGCACCGTTGCTACCTCACATGTTGTTTTAAACTCTTGGCTGGTATGAGCAAACTGTGATTTGTTTCTGTTTCTTCCAGTCTAAGATGACAGAGACTTTTGTGTACATGAAGTGTTTTGAGCAGGTGGGAGGTTGCTACTCCCTTCTTTCTGGCTCCTCTGAATTATAAGGAAGCAAGTCTGTTTCTTAAGCCTGGACTTAGTCGAGGCAAAAGTTCCCTTGGGTTGTGAATCTTCTCATTGCCATCACACATAGCTGCTGCTTCTTCTGATGATTACTGACTACACTGTTAACCTGTGTTCAAAGAGCAGTGAATTGAAATCATGGATCTTGACTTGCCTGTTTGTGTAAGTATGGTACAACAGGGGTCAGCTCCAGGTCGATCTGTGACCAGCATCAGACCGCTTCGCCTGACGGACTTGTGTGTTATGGATTTACTCCTGCCAGTGCCCCGGCTCAGGACCAAAGCTGTCTTTTCACATCCAGGCAAGGACACGCACTGAGGTACTTCTGGGAGTACCTCTGGCAGCAGCTCACAGAACCATAGAATGTTTTGGGTT
>VYZT01011988.1:3000-13485 GCA_013400735.1 Pomatostomus ruficeps
CATCTCCCCGCTCCAATGTTGGCACCTCACCCACAGACTGCAGGTGGCTCTGCATCCCTCATGGACCCCATGGACTGCAGGGGGGACACCCTGCCTCACCATGGGCTCACCACGGCCTGCAGAGGAATCTCAGCTCCAGAGCCTGGGGCGCCTCCTCTCCTTCCTTCTCCACTGACCTTGGTGTCTCCATGTTGTTTTCCCTCACATATTCTCACATCCTCCTCCTTCTCTAACTAAAAGCAGCTGCATGTACATTTTGTTTTGATTTTTCCTTAAATATGTCATCACAGAGGTGTAACTAACCTTTCTAATTGGCCCAAACATGTCCAGTGACATGTCCATCATCTTCAGAGCCATCAGAGATTGGCTCTGCTGGAAATGGTGAAGAATTCCAGAAACATCTTACAGGAGCCATCTTTATGGCCCCCTCCCCTCTACTAAAACCACAACACAGGGCTTGGGGCAGAAAGGACTGTGAATTGTGTCTGATTACAAGTAGTTTATAAGGCCAAATTATTTCTCAGGGCAGTGGTATTAACCTAACATATATGGATAGAAGAGTTGACCTATTCTTTTTTGATGTTTATGCATATAAATAATATTTAAGTTAGTTTTGGCTCTGACTTCTGCCCATTGGTTTTCCAAGACACTACATAGACCTTACTGTTTCCCAAAGCAGCAAAACTAGAATCTAACAAGAGTGATTGTAGCAGAATTGAAAGCAACAATGAAAAGATGATTAAATTTTAAGTTGAGTTTAAACTGAAGAGGAAGTTAAAGCAGATAAATGTTGAAGGTCACATTTAGTTTAAGGAGTGAACTTACTTCCCTGTTTTGTATAAAATTTTCAGTCCAAAATGTCTATTATTTTTCAAAATATAGCATTTACCTTCCCAGCCAGAAATATATCTTCCAAGATTTTCAAAAGAGTTGGAATAATTATTTACTAGAATGCTCTTGCAGCTTATCATAATTACTTGCTTTGCCATGTTAAACCTCTGCTATCCATCATCATTGGCAGGAACTATATAGAAACATAAGGGGCTAAATTCAAGGATTCTGATTGAGCACCATTACACTGATTCAGCAATGAACACATTCTTCAGTGGACTATAAACTCAGTAAAAAATTTCAAGTGGCATCTAGTAGTTCTGTCATCTGTCCTTTTTAATTCCTGGTTTAGGAAAAAACAACTAAAATAATATAAGCCCCTTCAAATATTTTCTTTTACCACACTAAGAATCTCCAACTACATGCAACACATTCCAGTAGCAGTTGGTGGCCTGCAGTGAGTGAAAAATTTCTTAAGCCCACACTTGCAAAAATATGCACTTATGAATCTAAGAATGAATTGATCTACTGCATAGATATACACAGGGTCTTTATCTTGACCCACTCACATAACAGATGTGAATTCATTAGAAAGAAATTAGTAGTTGGCTTAAGCATGACCCATGCATTTTCTGTTCTTGAATTCTGAGAGGGTTGGGTTTATAAATGTTGTAAAAGCTGAAATAAATATAATCCTTTATTTAAAACAAAAGCCTTGTTCAGCAATAAAAGTTCAAATTACAGCTATTGCTCTTACTGTCCAAATATTTTTCGAGTCTTTTGTATTAAGAAAGTAAGATGTGGTCAAAAAAGTTTGGTTGTTGTAGTGTTGTCCAGGTTTTACACTGATAGAAATCAGAAAATAGAAATTTGGCACAGTTCACAGGTTTCATTTCACAGGGACCACATAAATACCTGGAAATGGCTGTAACTACAGATTGTGCTGTCTGAATTCAGTGTGTTCGATATGTAGCTCTGCCTGTTCCTCTTACGTGTAGCATGTACTGTGTCAAGACATCTCCAAAACTCAAGGTAACTGGAAAATGCAAAAGGTATCATCAGGTTTGGAAAAAGAATATGTGATAGCAGATGCTGTTATACTTCATTTGTATTAAGCATTATAAGCAAAATGAGACAGAACAAAACAGAAATGAGCAATCTTTAATATAACTTCTCTGGATATTGAAATGACAACCAGTGTTCCTAAGAAAAATTATTCTAAAAGTTATCTGAAGACAATGCTTGCAAGAGCAAACAAATTTTTGTAGAAATACATGTACTTGCAAGGAAATGAAAAAATATACTAAAAATTGTTGCAAGAAGAAAATGAGAGCAAATTCCATCTATTTTCTTTATGAGATAAGTGAATCACAGAACCACAGAATGCATAAGATTGGAAGGAACCACTGTGGGTCATCTGGTCCAACCTCCCTGCTCAAGAAAGGTCATGTGAGAACATATTGCACAGGATTGTGTTCAGAGAGTTCTTGAATATCTCCCAGTAAGGGAGACTCCACAGCCTCTCTTGGCAACCCGTTCCAGTGCTTGGTCACTGCACAGTAAAGAAATTCTTCCTTATATTCAGGTGGAATTTCAGTTTCTGCCCATTGCCTCTGGCCTTATTACTTGACACCACTGAGCAGAGCCTGGATCCATCCCTTTGGCACTGTCCCTTCAGGTACTGATGGACGTTGATGAGGTCACCTCTCAGTCGTCTCTTCTTGAGGCTGAACAGGCCCAACTCCCTCAGCTTTTCCTCATAAAAGAGATGCTCCTGTCCCTTAATCCTCTTTGTGGCACTCCACTGGACCCACTTCAGGAACTTTATGTTTTTGCTGTCCTGAGGAGCTCAGAACTGGAGGACTCTGGATGTGGCCTCACTAGGGCTGACAGGAGCAGCAGGATCACCTCCCTCGGTCTGCTGGCAATGCTCTCTCTAGTGCACCCCAGGATGCCATTTTTTTAAAGTATGAACACAAACTTCTGGCTGAACCTGATAAGAAGGAAAATGTATTTTAATCTATACTGTAAATGGAGATCTCTTTAAATTTCCATAAGATTTTTGTCTTCATGCAATAACTTTCGCTTTTCTTAATGACTCAGATTCTTCCTTCTGTGCTTTCATGTACTATTAACTGGCTTTTCAAATCTGATGTTCCTGAAAATTTGGTAAATTTCTGCTAGGGGACTACCTGCCAGAGTATCTCATGCAGCAAGCAGTTTTATACCTATCATAATCACCAATGACAATGCTCAAAATAAATAAATAAAATTTTATATATTATGCTGTGGAAGAAAAACAAGAGATTTAGAACCTGAGGAAAGGATCTTTCCCCAGAAGATAAGAACCATGGGAGTATGAGAAGCATACACAGACTACACAGTCATGGACATGATGTAGAGGCAAGGACTGGATGCTAACTGTTCATCCTCCTTAATTCCTCTGGCTCCTCTAAGAAATAAATTTAGAATGAATATATAAATTTAGAAATATTAGATTAGAGAAGAACTCCAGCATCTTCTAGCATGTCTCAGGATTTGGATGATGCAGGGACACTTCAAAGAAATCCTTGTTACATAACGTTAAAGTGTGCTAATATGTGACACTTAAAATCCAGTGTAAACATACCTTAGATCAATTTAGGGATTTATGGCTTCTTCAAAGCCCTAGAAGTATGGATTCATGATAACTGAGGTATCTATTCTCTCAACATGAGATGTAAAAATAGTTGTCAAAAGCTGTCATTTAAATTCTTCAAAAGTACCTTTTTCATTTTATTTAGCTACAACATGCAACATAATTAAGTTTTCCAATATTTACTTGAGAAAATTAAGTAACTTGTGGATGACAGTTCAGGAATAATACATCCTCTTGAACCCACTCCAATAACTATTAATCTCATGAAAGAAAAAAAAAGGTTTTTATTCATATTCCATACATTTTTATTTTGTATATTGATTTAATTTTTTTAGTATCATTCGTAATCTCAGAAAAAGCAGAATGCATCGCTAAAGAGGTTTTTTTTAAAAATTATGTTTCCCATGAAAAACAAATCTGTAAAGAATTTTGGCTGTCGATAATAAATACAATTTTCAATATCAGCTTAGCAGCACTGCTTGATTTCTTTTGGAAATATTTTTTCTCTTTTGTTTAAACAAACAGAGACAAGCTGTCTGCTTTGGAAATCCTTTTATTGACCCTAGATACTTACAGTGCACACAGGAATATACTTATAATACTTAGAGTATTCCAGAAACCAAAATCCTGGGTTTGTGTTTTACCAACATATATGTCTATCACAGGGTCAGCGGACAGAGGTTCTTATCACAAAGAGCTGGTATTAATTACTACGCCATAAATTTTGAATTTATTACCTTTGTTTCCATGAATCCAAGTGTTTAAAGAAGACTACAATGCACAATTCGAATTTATAACATAAAATCAGCATTATTCGGGTGTAGATTCACAAAAATTGGGAAGATCTCTTATAGCCATGCAACAGTAGCTGTTTAAAGTTAAAGCTTTGTTTAGAATAAGAATTTTTGTGATGAAAATTACTTACCTGCTATGAAAAAGTATGTTTCCTTAAGAGTATTTTTTAGGATAATATGGAAAGAAGGAATTTCCTTTTATCTGCCTGTTTACAGTTACTCATAATCTAGTAATAATTTCAAGAATTGAGATACGAAAAGATTTTCCAAATGCACTTTAAACTTGAACATCTCATTTTCTCATCTTGCACAGCATGGCGAATTCTATTCTATTGCTAGAAAACTCATATGTATTGCAATAATTATCATAAGTTATCTCTGTTAACCATAGGTCTGGCCAAAGGCTATTCAACATTATCAGTTACCTATAAATTAAGAAAGAGCAAATATAACTATAGACCCAGACTCCACATCACTAGTAGTTAATTATGAAAGGGCCAAAGCTCCCAAAGATACCGCTTTTAGCATTTATTCACATCTGAGGATCTGTCTCCCATCATTTAGCTGAATGCCTTCATCGAACTCCTGATTATCTCTGCTGGGCAAAATGTTGCTGGTGTGGTCTCTTTTCAGCAGCCACTTCTTACTCATGTTCAATCAATCAGATAGAGGCCCTGCCTAGTGATGAGCACATGCTTGGACAGCTGCATGAACAATATTGAACTGCTTAATTACAGACTGCCAGGACATTACTGGTTACGCATAGCAGCTAATTGGTGAAGGCGTGAACAGAAGGAACTGGGATTTCCTAACCTACTTGAGTTGTAGATGATTCTGGAACCACAGAGTTGCAGTACAGACTGAAGCATTTAAGAACCTTGTTTCCATAAGCACTTGCATGTGCACACATACACATATGCACTATGGAATATCTGGGAAAGAAATACTGCTGTACAGAAATGTGGTGCTTGCAAGTTGAATCACCTGAAGGCGTAAGAGATAAAATGACTTATATTGTTCCTATTATTAGTTTGCTTTAACATTACTTCTCATGCTTCTGCAAGTGAGGCATCTTACAAAACAGGGCTGAAAGCCTAGGATTTAGCTTCAGTACTGCATTGCTGTACCATTGTGGGATTTCATACCCAGCTGATTTTTATTTTCAATACATAATCAAAAAAGCTCAAGAAGTATACCACATTTGTTAGTTTTATACAAACACGTGCTTCCTCTAGGTGCACAGCAGAGACACCTGGAGGAACCATGTTGAGGTACAAAACCACTGAGTGATTAAAAAGGGTAAAACTTTTGATGATCCTGGATGTAGGAAACCATCTGAAAGGAAGGAAGCAGAAGAGTGTTTTCTTCCCACCCCCCTCCCAAAAAAACCCCAAAACAACAACCAACCATCTGTGACAAACAGCTGCAGCACAAGCTGCTGTTAATTATGTGGAGAACTTCTTCAGAGAGATGTCAACCAAAACTGGTAAAGCCAAGTTCAATTCAACAATGAAAGGTGGAATAAGCATTGTGTGTGAATGAAGACAAAACTGATTTCAGCAAGGAAATCTTCCTTCTTCCAAATGAAACTGTTTTCTTCTAAATCTTTATTCTAAAGACTATGAAGAATATTAGTCACATCTCTTACGTTCTCAACTAAAAAAATCTAGCCTGTTTTGAGACACACACTAGAGAAGGTTAAATGAAGTTAAAATTCAGTACAAATTTTTGATTTCAGATTAATAACCACTAATCGACACTATATAGTTCCTTTAGCTTCACTCTAGTAAGAACATTAATGTCAATAAAAGCAGAGAAGGGCAAACTGTATTCCTCAGATTCAGAAATGAAAAAAAAAAAGTAACAAAAGACATGAGACAAAACCATTATGCAAGCTAAAAGACTCAAAATTACAAATGAAACTTTTAAAACACTTTGTCAAATCTTTATCTCCTGTGTTTGTCTAAGGGTAACAAATTTGAGAAATGTGATATGTATTGAAAATAAAAACCATCAACCTTTTCCTACTGGTACCATTCCTTTGGAAGAGCTTGTTAAGTGACTTCCATTTCAGGAAGATGTGAAAACTAATATACAATTTGTATCATGGAACAGCCCATCTGCTGTGAAAAGTTCCCATATCAAGATAACAGAGGGACTAGTTCCCAATTAATTAGCTATTTTAGGAGGATTGGATATACTCTTTCCAAGTTGGTTTCAGTTGATAAGACAATCATCTGTCTGTCAAGCTGTGTCTGTTTGCCTGTTAGTCTAGCTAGAATACTGGAGAAAAGTCAGAGAGATATTTATTGTTTATATCTTTCTTCTCCCTTCTCCTCTTACAAAATGAAAGCCATCTCAGGAACTGAATCATTCAATATAGTCATACCCTTTTTTATCCGAAGTTGTTTTGTTCTCCTTTTCATTGTAAATATACAAATGTCCCAAAGAAGGCATATGAAGGACAAAGGTTGTTATGGGAGTAGATTTCAGATGTTATTTATAGCAAGATTTTCTAATGCAGAGCTATTAATAGCAACTCATTACACAAGAGTTGAATGAACAATACAGATGTCTCAGTCTTGGTTGAAGGACCTATTCTTTTCCTGAAGAAAAACCCTGTTTGTACAAGGCACCATTTACAAGTCTATTGTGACATTTTATAGCTATGAAATAATGTTGTTTTTATCTCTTTCAGCTGAACTGAGCTGCTGGCTTCCGTTTGGCCGCTTCACAAACAACCTGTGTGCAGCGAGCCATGCTTAGCAGGCCCGCAGAGCAGGTGACAGGAAAGATTGCATGCTGAGACAGGGAGACAGTGTGGTTTCCTCATAAAACCAGGCTTTGAAGCCCAGGATCAGAGGGAAATCTAGCTAAGGGAGCAGGTATTTATAAAACCCAAGAGAGTTTCATGACGAGTAGCAAAAAACCCACATGGGTTTAGCTCAATGCACTAAAGGCCATTAAAGGTAATGTGAGCATTTATAACATGGGTATATCAATAGATTTATTTATTTTCTTCTTGTTTTCTTTTTCTGTCTTTTGCAAAAAATAGTAAGTTTGACACCTTATAATCCCTATGATGTGAAAGCAATTACCAGACTGAGAACATGGGAACACATAAAGAAAAATGTAATTTCCTTACATGGTGTATGATGAAGCAGCTTGCTATAAAGCATTCTGGAAGCTATGTCTGTGAAAGACCAAGCAGTAATTACAGTGGAAACTACAGCCATTTCCATAATAAAGTTGTAAAATCACATCCATGCTTTTAGTTAAGAAGACCAGCTTTGTCTCTAGGGAATGACCAGCTATAAATCCTTGAGAAATTCAGTTACATGAGTCTTGGATTGAGTAGCTACTTAACAGCTCAACACTCTTCCCCAAACTTTGCCACTCTTATCCTGATTTTTTTCTGTTTGTTTGTTTTTACTTCCTAAACATCCCAGAAGAGAAAAGAGTTGCCGGTAATATGAATTCTCTTCTCATTTTCTTTTCCTCCACAATTTTCCATGTTTTGCAATTTTGTTTAGAGAGCTAAAAAAGCCTCAATTTTAGAGTTGAAAACTTTCACTGGAAAGATCTGTCAGGAAGACAAACCAATATATTTCCTGATAAGCATTTTTCATCGCAACATCGAGTTTTTGAAAGTAGTTGCATGTTCTGGGGATGGGACTTTTGTGCTACTCTCACAAATATCACCTATATAACAAGTTCATGGTACTATCCCTGGGAAAATATGAATTGATCTGAATGGCATCTATAACAATCTTTAAATACTCTGCCTACATTTCAAGGATGGTGGGGATTGTTCATCTTGATCTGAAAATGCAGTATTATGGAATAAGTCGTTATTTGCATGGAAAAAACCCATTTGAATCCTTGGAAACTGGAAACAGTTTTGGTTTTTTTATGCTTCAGCTCTTCCAGTTTCAGTCAATAAGACCAGAACAAAAGCATCTTTAAAATGTGACAGCACATACCTTACATCTCCACAAATCTATCACTTAAGAAGAAGTGAAATGACAGGCAGAATACAGTGTCTTGAGAGGGCTCATTTATGAAGAGAAAACAAAACTTTATGACCTTTTCTTTGATCAAGTACCTCCAACAAAATTTGACTATTGAATATTAGAGGAACTCCTGATGGAAAAATAATTAGGCTAATATTTTTACCAGGTATTAGATCTAAATTATGACTTTGTCTTGACATTTAGTAACAGAAAAAAAAAATTAATTTGTTGCAGGAATTCAATCACCACAAATTATTCATGCACCTTTAGAAAAATAATGACATACCACCAACGAGACTTTTTCCCTTGAACAATGCATGCAAATTAGTATCTAGACAGATTAATGAATTGAGAATGCATGAATAGAGAATGTTTTTGACTCTTAAACAGAATGAGAAATGTGCATCCTTTCCAATCCATCATTCCATTTCTATCTTCAGCAATAAGAAGTAAAATGACAGCATAAATACATTTTAGGAATCATGTACAAAATAAAACCACACCTCAATGTGCTATTTCTTTACTTGACAGCTTTATAAATTTGTTTCTGGAATCATGAATCATGTTGCCAGCATCCTCTGGAATGATCCCTGTTAAAACCTTCTCCCTTCTGATTTGCTTTGAATTACTCTTGACAAAAATGTTCATTTTTATTTAAATTAACTACTTTTTTATTGATTCAACATCTAAGATCATGACGATCTTCAGACTTGATCAGACACGTCAGAGCAGTACAGTGGATTTGTTACTATGCTACACTTCAGGCAAATATACAGTAGTTGAAAGCAAATTCAGTTTTGTTCTCTCTTTGTTAGATCTGCTCATACATGAGAGATATTCTAAAGATTTCATGGTTGGTAGAAAATTACTCCTGCAATCTACTTTGTTATGAACGGTTGCATTCATTTCATGTGATGGAGATTTTGGAATCAAGAACAGCTCCACATAAATTAAGTAGTGTTTAGTACATTATAAATGAATCTTACTTAGTGAACATTTGCTTTCTGAAAGCTGCAGTGGAAACTGTAGTCCTTTATTCAACATATACTGCAGGCCAAGTCTGGTACAAACAGCTGCAAGGGAGTTCCCCATAACTGCCCTGTCAACGGCTTGAAGTTTGATTTGGAAAACTTAACCTCTGCATGAGCATTTCAGACACTGCATTAGCAAAATCTGGTCCTTAGCTAAGGTCAGCCTGACATTCATACAGATTTTGGTGAGCTGTCTGAAGCTTTCAATTTACACATACCTCAAAAACTCCCCAAACTTTTTTATTTTAGCCATCAGCTCTCACTCAGGATCATAAGCAGGTGAACAGCACCAAATATAGGTATATGCACACAGTGTCAATATTCTCAAAGTCATGTTTTACATTGCAAAATGTTTATACTATGATTTCAAAAGATACACTGCAAATTTTAAAGGTTTCTTTTCTAATTTTATTCATCAATATGTGAAGATCTATACATATTTATAAGGCTGATTTTGTATACAGAGATGTCTTTGCCTATAAGGTTGCTGAAGACTAGAAAATATATTTCCTTTTTTTCACTTTGCTAGGTCTTATTGAGCTATGCCATGTAAGAAATTACTAGTGCCTGTAAGTATATGACATCTCATCAGTAAGAAATGTAATGATGTCTTTGGTGCATGAAGTGAAATTATTTCAAGTTGCAAAGGACCTCCAGGAAAGGGTCAGAAGGTGGGATTCCAAGAAATAAATCACTGGTGTCTATAGAGAGTTTCTTCTGTGTTAAAGGAAAGATTAATTACAGACACAAGGTTTGACAAAGTTGAACTATAGGTGGGCCTCTGTCTAGTGCTTCAAGCACGAGCCTGAGAGCTGAGGTTTCTGGCTCTTCCTGTTTCCTAAAATATGTCTGAACAATTTAAGCTGCCACCTTTTGTTAACCTTTGAATAAAGCTTGTGCCCTCCCTACCTAGGATATTAAAGTACCATGGTTTACCTATAATTTCAGCAAGTCAGTACAGATTTCTTTTTTCTCTATCCATATGGTTAAACACTGATTTCAATACTGACATGAAAGTGCTTCTGTACAAGAGATTCCATATGGAATAATATTCTTCTAAAAGCTCTGAGAAATAAAATGCTGACACAAGTTTAGATTAGTCCTATCCAAAAAAGTTACCAAATAGATTCAGTGAAAGTCTACTAAAATGAAAATTAAATGCAGATTCTCACATTGAT
>VYZT01011988.1:13501-42059 GCA_013400735.1 Pomatostomus ruficeps
TACTAAAATGAAAATTAAACGCAGATTCTCACATTGATTCCAAATTATAAATGATGAAGCTCTAAATCAGCCCAGGAGTATATCAGACAGATATGAAACATAAGGAATAATATCTGTATTTTATAAAATAAAAGTATCTTCCAGTAATGTAAGAGAAACAGTGATTTTCACAAGTATTTGCATTTAAAATGTATAAAATTGGAAGAAATTGAAAGAAATGAAAATTCACAAGAAAATTAAATGTCTGGAGGGGTGATGTAAGTGAGGTTTATAGACACATGAAAAAATCACAGTGAATAGGTTTTCATAAACCCTTATGTGTATCTAGTTGAAAGAATAAGCTTTCAAGTTAAGATGTTAAGTGTGTTGACAGCAAAGTTCAAATCTGTAGCAGGGGATACCAACTTGTTGTAAGGCATGAGAACCCTGTCAGGGTGCCCCAGCCAAGTTATTTTCAGTACCTTTATCAGGGCCTGAGGAATGCAAGCAGTTCTAAATTGGGAACGAAGACAGTAGAAGAGAGAATAACAAAAACAGGTGAAGAGGGACTGCACCATCCTGAAGTGAGACCAATCAGGTGTCCTGAAGAGTGCATGCAAGGCGCGTGGACAATGCGGGAGACCCAATTGGGTTGTGCGTGATCGCGTGAACTACAGTTGTAGAAATGCATAAGAATGGAGTAATGTAAACAATAAATGGACTCTTGTGTAATCACATTGATTCATTGTACGAGGGTCCTGTGCTCCCGCACCAACTCAAGACTAGGAATTAATGAAACAGATTTCAATAATGTTGTCCTGGAAATTATTTGACTTTCTTGACCTGTAAGAAACTCCTTTTCACAACTCAGTTGCACTTATTTACTTTATTAAAGCAGTTTATTTCATTTTTGATGAATTGCTAGTATGCCTGAAAAGGAGTTTGGTATATTATAAACTGCTTTATGGTGGAGGGTTATGCAAGCACTACACTCATGTATTCAAAATGCACTTGCTGCTGTATTTGATTTATTAACCCTCTATTCTGGGGTACTTTAAAATAGATGACATAAAAAATAAAAATTTTTGTATACTTAACAATTAGCATATGGCAAAATTCTATAGTACCCCATAAACAAGAACCTTCATTTATCTTCAGTAACATAACATTTATTCAGGTCCAAAAATTCCCAAAAATACAAATTCCTTTGTTTATGCCACACTACATAATAGTATGTATATTATTGTATAGTATAACATATATTGTATTTTAAACCTACAGTAAAGAGTTTGAATCATGTCTTATATAATAAATAGCATTCACCTTCAGCCTCATTTTATTTTCTAAGTGGGCAGTTCTACACAGAGTTATATGCATTAAAGTCATCTCAGAACAATACAAATAGAGTGACTGATAGCAAGGCCTCTGTGTGAAAGTTGTAGTACCTCAACCACAGTAAATGGAAAAGTACTCCTGCTCTGATGAGGGCATTAATGAACATCCCAAATTCCAAAGCAATAGTGACGTAACTTGGGTTAGGAAATATGCAATAACAGCAGTCCTAGTCAAATATTTCTTTACTCTTCCTTTCTTCTCTCATGGGCTGAAGCTCAGCTGTTTCCCACTTCTCCCAGCCCAAGTTCTTTAAAGCACTTGGATGCACCATTTCCACAGCCCAAACTCCAGTGATGCAGAGCTACAGACACTGCCACCCATGCATTCCCATTAACACTGTAAAGGGTATGTCAGCAAGGCCTTCTGAAGGCAGATCCAGACATCCCTGCCTGTCTTCTCAGCTGGCCACATGCTACATATTTGTGCCAGTGTGGCACCAAGCCCAAGCTAATAAACTTTGCCACTCAGCAGAGCTTAACATTTTGAACTCTTTGGCATGGCAACCACTGCAATATGATTTCCAGGTTAGATCTAATTGAAAGCAGAACACAGAACTGACTCACTACAATAATTTTTTGCCATGCAAAATGTATCTATTACAAGCTGGTTATTTATGATCTCTACAAGGAATGGAAAGACATAGAGAAACTCCCAAATGCCTGTGAACCCCACCTGTAACAGGTGTGTGATTAAAATGTTGACAGGCAACTGGTAAACTACTTCTATTTTCCATTGAGAATAGGAGTCCAACTAGCACAAAGTAGAAATTGGTATTTATTAAACATAATCTCAGTTTGCTAGATGGCAGCAGAAAATCCGATAGTCTCCCAAATTTACTAGGAATTACATGATATTCATTTTTCTAAGTGAAAGATTAGGATTCCACAAAGGCTTTGCTCAGCCATGGAAGATTAAACCAGCACAATTCCTTAAATGTCTGTGTCAAAGTTCAAGATTAGATGGTTTTGTCTCTGTTCTCCTCTGATTCCAGTGACTCCATTATCATCAACACTAGACAACCAACCTTATATAGACCCATATTGTAGCACCTTAAGTTGCATGATATGAATTTCTCTTTTGGACCAAAGGTTGCTACCTTTATTCTATGTCCTACATTCTATGAAAGTCCTGACTTGACTGGATTTCTAGAATTTATCTATTATATACTTAGTTCTTAAAAAGCACATGTAGATAATTCCAGTGAAAAGCACATCTAGAGAATGGCAATCCATGTTTCATAAAATGAAATTAGTAGTTGATAATTCATTCAAGAGATGTGAAGTTATACATAATGCAAGTCTTCAGTCTGATCTGTTCTGACTACCCTCAGCCTTTCCATTATCTTAAAGATCAGGCTTGAAGTGGCTTATTTAACATTATTGTCTTCTCTTTAGCTGATACTATTACAATGAAGAAAGAAAATTAAAATTAATGGTATCTAGAGAAGGAGAATGCATGTGAGACAGCATCCATTTTCCTGGTTAGTGACAGGACCACTCATCTAGCAAGTGGAAATCCTGTTCCCTTTTGAACATATTTCACACATTTTACCACATAAACTATGTAATAGTGCTCAGACAGAGAAGGAACCAAGATTTTTAATTTCCTGATCAAGTCCTTTAGCTGTGAGACTATTACTTAAGTTTTCTAGAGAACAGGATGGGTGAGATAAATATTTAAGAGAGCTGACCATCTAAATGTAAACATATAGCATACAGGCTTAAGATGAGAGAGGAAACTGAGCACACCATTATACAGATATCCTGCTCAATGCTACAGGCATGCCCCACTAGAGATGTCAGATAGAAGCTGGGCAGCTGCTCTGCTCGGTATGTTCATCTCAGCAGATCCCACTCAGCTTCACTCTCTGCTTTTAGTGAACTGGGAACATGGATGACAAGCCTAGGATATGAATTGTCTCAAGTCATTTTGTGGAAGTCACATAAAAAAAAGAAAATGTTCTCAAACCTACATTTTTTATGTATCTCTCCTTTTGGACCTAGCGGGGTTTTTTTGCACCATATCCTCCTTTCACAGTTCTGGTAATTTAAACAGTTATAAAATAAAAGCAAACTCAGTTTTGCTTCACTTTGAGGAACGGGCAAATTATCAGACCATGGAAAGGGGTTTTAGAATAAATAAGAAACAGATTTTTCATCTTTATCCACTACCAAGAATTTCTTTTCAGCATTTTCTATTTCACACCTTCCTGGTTACTGATGGACAGGGCTTGTAAAACATTAAGAGTTTCAGACCATCACGTAGTTTCCTGCACAGACCCCTAACAGCAATTAGAAAACAGAAATAATAGGTTTTCAACTTTAAAATACAATTTATTCAGCAGAAGTCTTGCAACAAGTTTCTTAAGTACTGTTGACTTTTCCATGGCTTTGACTCAAGGCTGGCCAAAGCAGATAGAAGTCAACTCAGAAACTTTATTGAGCCACAAACTCAGCTAACCTTGCTCTATGAATTCAAAGAGGCTCCTAAAGTCCTGTGACATCCTTCTGGTGCTTGTCATCTTTGATCTAATATCTATCCCCACCTTTCCCAGCTGTCTCCTATAAACAGGGGGCTGTAGTTCTCATCTCTACTCTTTTTGGATAAGCCACTAGTGAGGAGTCTGAGTGGACACCTTTAGTAACTCCTTCACTTCTGTAGGGGTCAAGGAGACTGACAAGTGCTCTCCTTGTCAGGGACTCTGTGAGAATAACTGCATAGTGAATAAAAAGGAGGATTTAAAACACATACACATTTTATTAAATAAACAATCCCTCTATTTATTTTAAAGAGAATAGTAGACAACACAAAATACATAAATCACCAAAAGATGACAAAAATAGAGAGAAGACCAACAAAGAAAATATTTCCATGCTCTTCAGACATTAGTGTCTCAGTTTTCTAAGTATCTGAGCATCTTTGAAAACAGAGTAAAACTCCAGTCAGTTCAAGATACACTAAAAAGGGAGAAAAAGCTTATACATTAATATTTTTCCTTCCTCAATGCAATGTTCTCTAATTTGAACTTTGCTCCAGAAGGTAATATTCTTTTGATAGTAAATGATGCAGAGCTGAATCAGGTTATGCTATCAACTTCAGAGATATATTTTAAACCTGAAGAGACAGGAAGAGTTAAACTTTTTCTCTCCAGACCATTTTAATGACAGAAAACAAGCATGTCTGCTTCCGGAAGGACGATGTTTCTCTCCCAAGAAAATATTAGGCTCCAGGTTTTTATGCTTTACAGACTCTGAAAAACAGGAAAAAGTATCTCAGTTCCTGATGGTCTAGCAATTTGTGCTAATTCACAATCGTTCAGCAATGATCTGCTCATTTGGGAAGCATTGTTTTCAGGATCGGGTGGGGCTACTTTTAGGATAAAAGCAGAAAGGATAAGAAAGAAAAATGCCACCTCATAACAAGGATCAAGCTTTTCTCTGTTTCTTTTTCTTATCTCTTCCTTCCACCGATCAAAGACCAACTACATTTTGTAGTAAATGGAGTATTATCAGGCAATGCTGGAGTGCAATTAATGCATTTTACCTCAGGCTACTGTGATTGCTACTGCTAGTCCAAAAGCTCTAGTCAATGGCCATGGCTGCTTTGGAATCATTAAATTGGTGTTTTGAGACACACAAACCTACAGGATACATTTCAATGAGAAATGCGGCATTGCTATTGTGTAAGAGTCACAGAGAGACTTGAGCAACAAACCCAGCTCACATTAAGGATATTAGACAATCCATCCCCGCTCATCACTAGTTTTGTAGGGTTTCATTTTTTTTCCCTCAGATTTGTGCTTTGCTATCAAAAGTTTATTTACAGTTTCCCCTCTCCTCAAATAAATGCTGATGCTTTAGTGACTTAATGAAGTCTCACAACTGCAGAAGGCAGCCTTTTTAAAATGCATATACAGATGAGTACAGGCAGACGGTTCCAAACTCAGACATGCTGGGTCTGACCTGGCAGGACTGTTGCTGCCACAGGAGTCAGCTGTAGTTCAGTCTCTTAATACCTCCTCTAAAGTCAATACACTGATTCTGGCAAAAGCTGTGCAATGAACTCATGATTTGGAGCTTTTGGTCTCTTACAGTCAGCTAGGAAATTCAAATTAAAAGTTCTCACTGGTTTCACACATCCTTTGGTCTTTGTTGAGAGACATTTTGCTCTTAAAGGTGGGTACAGAAAGCCCGACACTTTCCCTGGGTAATTTGCTGTGGCAAGGTACTCACTGCAGCCCAGTTATGCTGTGTATGGCCTCTGCCCGAGGAACGTCTATAGGGGAATCCTGTGGCTCATGTCATGGCTTGTAGGCACTGCAGGTGACTCTTAGGCAATTATCCTAAAGCTGTGACATGGCAGGAAAATAAATAATTTAGAAGAAAAGGCCAGCATCCTGCAAAACAGATGGGAAACCATTCTTTGGTCGTTTAACAGGATATATCCTGTAAATATGTAACCAGTCCTCTTCTTCCTATATCCATTTAAGTACATGGAAAAGGTCCTGTTGACATCAGACTGCTGAAACCAGCCATGCACATCAATGGTGTCAAACCCTGCTGTATGCAAGAAGAATATGGAAAAGAAACACTATGTTTATTCCAAAACCTGCATCCTACACAGCAAAGCAAAATTCTTATTTTTGGCATTTCATTCTGCAAGACATAAAAAACAGTTTTTGTGCAGAAATCTGCACTCTTGAGTAAAGTTTTCAGATAAAATAAGAACTATATTAATGTTGAAATTACACCCAGTTAATTAATTTATTACTGCAGCATTTTATATATTGCAATTTTATAGCTGTACAAATGGGAATTTTTAAATAGCCATGCAATTGTGAAACCTCCTTTAAGATAAAAAATATGTCTCTTACTCCCATATTCATGTAGATAAATGTAAGGCAGGTTTCAGATCAGCAGAAAACCTTAATGGTTCAAAGAAGGTGCTGCTGCATGTTTAAAAAGACAACTGCTTTTGAAATATATGGAATTGTCAGATTCTTAATAATTTAATTTCAGACAAAATGTTACTTTGTTACACTTATTAATCATCACTGAACATAGTAACAGCCAAATACTGTTGAGGGGGGAAATTTTATAGACATGTCAAGAACATAGGGGACAAGGCATTTAAATCCTGATATTTCAAATTTCCTTTTCATCTAAGCAAACTGAAGAAAAATTTAATCCAAACCAAAAATAATACACAAAAAATTAAGCATCTTCTGGATATTAAATTCTCATCAGTTTATCAAATATTCTTAAATATCATATGTAGACTTTACTACTTCTGAAGTTATACTTTCAGCACTTTAAATCCCAGTAGTTCACTAAGAAGGTTGAGCATATAGAATAGAATAACAATTCACAGTTGCATAATTTTTTTTTTTTTTTTACTTTAACTGGAAAATATCTTGGAAATTTTTAACTTTGTCACTTTCCAAGACCAACTCCAACAGTACAATACTGCTCCCTGCTAACCTGGAAGAATATCTTGCATAAAGTGGCAACAGTCCATAGACTAGAAAGGTTTTTTTCATAAGGGAAAATTTTTCCGAACTTTGGAATATAAGTATTCCAAACAAAGCTCCACTTCTACATATACAAGGGAGATAAAAAATACCATACAAATGAAGGAACAGACAAAAGTGAAAGGAATTTGCCTTTATGGTCATTCATGGCCTTGATACCTTGACTTTTTCTCACATACACACATCTGACTTCATTTTGAGTGACTTTCTTTCTTTCCTCCATATTTGCAGGTTAAGTATGTTATGCATTTAACTGAACTGGAGGGCTGAGAAAGGTAGATCTGACTTAGTTTACATCACATGAATCATGATCTGTTGTCTGCAGCTTAAATCAGGAATCTTGCACACAAAGCAAGAGCCAAATATCCTGCTCAGGACCCAAGACCTGTATTCTTATCAAACAGTTCTGCAGTAGGATTAAATATATGGTCACTGAAGCATGACCTTCTTTCTTTAGACTTCAGGAAATATCTGAATGTCTTTTTCGGTGCAGCTCTGGGAGACAGAATATTTATGACCACCTTTGGTTTCACATAAAATCAAATTGGTGTTAGAGTTTGAGGAGAATCTGCAACTTCTTCACTGAGCCAATTAACATCCTAATTTATCATTTTTTAAAAATCTTATATTTTTAAACTCCTGTTCCTGTTAGTCTTCTTATGTCAGCATATGCTCTGTCTTTCTTAGTTTACACATGATGTAGCTTGCTTTATGTTCCAGAGTCCAGTGTGTGATAGCTGTTTGGAGTTATGAGAAAATCAAAGCATTTCTCATTTGTCTTTCATTTTAACATTAAACATTTCAAAATATCTAACTACATTTATGTGAATTAAAATAAAATATAAATGAATAATGTATCCCCTTCTCTCTCTTTTATTTGGTTTCTCTCTTCCTCCCATATGATTTAATTAACATTTTATCATCTACAATTTGAACAGACCAATTAGAAAAGTGCATGAATAAATGCATAGTGCAGACTATGTGTACTGAACCATCCTTATTAAATCAAGAGATGAATCTGTTTTTGCCATTTCCATTGACAGCCCTCTTCCAGCTCACAGCCAGCTGGCAATTAATGGAATCAGATTTAAAGCAGGCATTGGGGAGAAATCAGCTTCTATGTGTCATTCATACACCAGACATATGTGCGTCTGCTTTACATATGTCTATATTGTGTTTGAATTTGTATTGGTATTGTATGTACAAGGATGTATCATTTTCCCCTGTGTGCCAGTTCAAAGATAAGCAGTATATTTCCCAATACTTAGCCTCCCACAAATATTAGGACATACTGTCAATTTTTCTTAAACTGATTTTAACCCTGATTTCAATATAGACAGGCAGAGTGCTACTAAATAGTTATGTTAGATAGCTTATTAATATTTGGTTCTGTGTTTGTCAAAGTGAAAAAAACCCAAACAACACCAGCATGAAAAAAGAGACACACCTGAGATGTACAGTAAGCTGTACTCAGAATAGTTAGAACTTAACAGGCATCAGGAAATAAAAAATTAAACAGTGCTCCCCTAATGGATTTTATGTATTTAATTTTAAAAGTTGGCTGGGGAGGGAATAGATTTTTTCTTTTGGGAATCTTATTCAAAGATAAATACAATTTACAGCCAGGATTTCTTTTCTAGTGTTTCAACTAAAATCTTCTCATCAGAATTTCATACGAGTTCAGTTATTTTTCTTATTAGGTTTCAGTTACTGAAATGTGATGTGAATGAAATACCTGTATTCCCTACGTAGTATATAAGTTAGTGACCACAGAATGGGATGCACATGCACGGCATGCTAAACAGGGAAAATAGTCATCAGAAATGCTAAAGAAAAAGGTGTCTATCTCAGAACTCCCCCATCTTGTTCACCTGTAGCCCTGCATTAGACAGGTCTATGGAAATTAATATACAAGTCTCAAGGCTCTCCTTTCCTTTCACAACCCTGTTGGAAAAGGCAGAAATCAACTTTTTGCTCCTGGGCTGCAACTGCAAGACAGGGAAGAGAATGCCAGTTGAGAGCACAAGAAGGAACCTGAGCATGGACATCAGCAGTGAGGAGCTCCTCCAGAGAGCCTGACTTCTAGTCCTCACCCTCAGCAACTTCCGTACTTCTTGAAGACTGTTTAGTGAAAATACCATAAAAAATGCTTGAACCAGAGCCCAAAATGATTCTTGTTTTCCTCAAACTTCTTGCCTGTGAATACTCTCCCCAGTAAGCTACAACATAAACCTGCATTTTGTGCCTAGTCGCCCATCCCTCACAAGTCCTTTCTTCTCTGTGTACACGGATGTGACCCCAGCAATGGGACAAGTGCTCTCTTCCTTTACCCTTTTGCTTTCCCTGGCCCATTGCATTCTGTGTGGAGAGAATTTGTGCCCCCTTGGCCCCCCTCAGGCTGAAGACAGGATATCTTCGCCTCCCAGTTTTTGGCAACCTGGTCAAGCCTTTTAACAATTATGTTACAGAAGGCATATTCTCGTCCTGTGTTTCTGAATGAAAACATCTTGTGTGCTTGTGGTTATTGAAGTTGAGATGGGACTTGACAGAGATTCCAGAGAGAAATCTGAAAGAGTGCCTACAGGAAAGCCTGGTTGTGAACCCCAGACAGCTAACTGGAAGACACCATGCTATTGAAGTCTTCTAAAAGGACACTAGCTCAGGTGTTTAAGGACAGAACAAATAATGTGCCACTGCTGAACACTGTAAGACACAATGAAAAACTTGTCCTGAAACATTCTTATTGCACTCCTGGTATTTTAATTTCCAAAGTTACAATCTATTTGGTATATAAATTCTGTAAAGGACTAGGTTTTAGACATCTGTACTGTTTGTGAATTCAAATTCCATTACACCTACATTACCTATGATTTTTTTCCCCCTCTAATAATTGTTCAACTATTTTAACAATTATGAAAGTGAAATGTAAACCAGCAATTTCTGGGAACAATTTGCTTTGTTTTTATGTTTATTTATTTATTTTTCAGAAAACTACTCTGCAGCACCATCTAGTGAGAGTGAGAAGGACCAGTTACACTGTTTCCATGTTTGGAGAATTTTCATGTGTTTGAAGCCTGCATACCTTCCTGTAGTCTCAGTAGAAGTTAGAGAACAAATGTCAAGTCTCCATGTAGAGGGTATGTGTGTATCCTCTGTCATATCAGCCATCTTGAACAGAAAATCTACTTCAGAATGAAAGGCTTTGTGATAGAAAGATATAGAGACCCTTTAGAAAAAGTGCATTTTGGACAGAATACAAAATACACCTTGACTATAAAATAAACTTCACTTTAGAACCAAATTTCCCAAGATTTCATTTTGCTGAATCAAGCACATCATGAGCAGCTATCAACCTGTTGTTAATGATGGTGTAATTGACAGAATTTCTTCCAGTAACTAATAGGGTCACAAAATATTCAAAGCAGTGAAGAAATCCTACACAGTAAGAAATACAACTGGAGATACAGACACTTGTAAGTATTTAGGGCTTGCCTGTTAAGGGTGTTTATCTATGCAAATCTTTCCTTTGAAGGTGGGAGAGGTCTTCTGAGGAAACAAAAAATCCGTTCATAACTATCTATGGAGGTAGTTATATAAATAAATAAAACCCCTACATTAAAAACTCCATCACCACATTCTATAGTAACTACTACAATTCTGCCTCGTACCTGAGCTGACTTCTAGCTCAACCAGTTGTCTTCATGACTGATATAACAACTCCCCACTGGGTGATGGCAGCCAGATGGCCATTTCCTCCAGTGTCAGTTGTGTAAGACACATGCAGAGAAATACAATTACTCTCTTGCAAAGAAAAGAAAATTTCAGTCTTTTTGATGCCAAAAGAAGTCAGATTACTTTAGGTTTTCTTACTTTACTCTCAATCACAGGCTAAATGTCATTCATATTTTTTTTCTTCTGTTTTTTACAACACTGATAAAAACACAGACCTTACAAATGAGAGTGACATTGCTACTTTTAAATAAAAAGCAACTGCGTTTGTACAAATACAAAACATCTGTTAAGAGATAATTCCTGAGTCTCGCAGGCAATCAGTTAGTCAGAATTCCACTGACGTATAAGATGATTATTACAACAGCCAGTTTTCTGATTTTCCAGAGACAACAGACTAAATGGAAGTAATGGACCAGTAGATTATGAGACCACCTTTCTCCAGCTTTTTCTTTGTCAACTCCAACTTAGGTGTCAAATTCAGTTAGAATTTGCAGATATAAATGGCTGTTAATGGAACTGGGCCTGAAATTTTGTCCTTTAGTGCAGCACAGTCTCTGGTTCTGTCTCTGCCGAACACCAAAAATTTATCTTATCTTAGGTAGTTAGACTGTCTGTAATAATAACAATAACATAATTAATAATAAGGATTTTCAAGTTTAACTGTAAAATACTGAAGCCAGTTTACCAAAGTCGCAGAACTTTCATGATGAAACAGAAACTGTCATGGAAAAAAATATTAGGCTTAGAACTTCTTGAGCTTAAAAATGAACTGTGGATTCATAAATTAAGACTTGGATAAATGGGTAATTTTAACTGCTGAGAAAATCCTGAACATGCAAAGTAATCCAAGACAAAAATATAATTTGTTAAATCTTCTCCGTGCTTAGATGAAGTACTTTTCTAATGTAGGAACATATATTTTCACCAATGGATACTTATACATTCTACTAAAGAGGATGAATATATCCACAGAAAAGTTAATATTCAAAGCAGGATAATTAAAGCTTTTTTATTTTGAAACATCTTGGGAGAAAAAAAAGTAGGTGAATGCTAAATTATAATGAATAGAATCACAACTTCTGAATACATCAAAATTTGGTATTCCTCCTATATTCCATTCTACTATGATCAGAATGCAATACCGTGTGAGCTAAATATGCTAAACTTGAATCTATTAGTTTCATAATAACGTTATACTTACTAAAGCCAACATGCCTGCTGAGTCATTGTAAAAATTCTTAAGTTGCCTAAATCTTCTTCAGACTTTCCTTACATGAGAGATAAGGAGGCAAGAGGTAGCTTAGTTCTTAAGCAATGGGTTGTGCAATAAAGCAAAGGGATAAAACAGTGAAAATGTTTTTAACCTTTGCTTTTTCATTTACTGTGAACGGTGAACAGGCTTGTACTTGAACACCAAGCACACCAAAGATATTTGAATCTAGTTCTGAAGAAAGAAAATAAAAACAGAAGAAACTGGTGCCACATTACTCAAAAGTTGCCTCAAAGTCCAAGTTTAGATCAATTTCTACTTAAAAATTTACTTGCTGTGCTTTATGGGAACTGTTTAAATATGAAGAATTTCTAAAAAGGGATCAAAAGTAACAATGAAAAGAGTGAAAGATAATCAGAAATGAGCGGATAATTCCATGTTTCACTAGAAATGAACAGCAATGTTTTTTTAAAAAAAATTTCTTTCCTTGTCTGCTCAAATGGGGTGACTGAATAGTTACTGAGGTGCAGCCAACAGATTATCTACTACCACTTTATGGTCTTTGTTCTCAGCAGTGCAGTCACTCACTTTGCACCTGTCCATGAAGCCTTCAGAAGAACTCTGCTAAAACAGTGTATTTCAGTTAAAGGGAGGACATCAAGGTTAGGTGGGGGTTGGGCAGCAGGGTGTGAACTGCTTCCAGCACCGTCACAAGGGATTCAGAAAGCATCCAGTCAGTATCTCAGCTGAATCTGGTGTTGCTGGATAATTGTTGCAAAGAGGATGTAGCACTCAAAATTATTAATTCTACTATTCCCAATGCAACTTGTTTTTTCATCAAAGAGCAGAAATTGTGGAAATGTATTTGTACGACACTGAGAACCAGAAAGTATCTTTCATGTTTAAGTATTAAAGTTTTAAGCTAACAAATTAATTGAGATTTTACACCTATGCACAGGCATTTCAGCTATTTAAAATGAGATTCTAATGAAATATGATCATGTTTTATAACAAAATGTGCACTTTATTAGCACAATAAGCATGAAGTCTTGAGACCCAAACAACTGAGTTGTTTGAGATGTCTACTGTGTTTGCAACTGACATTGTATTGACAAAGTACTTATTTGAATGCTTAACTCATGGGTCACAATGGTTTTTATAAACATCTCATTCAATTTAAAGGTCCGTGAACTTGAAACAATGTCAGCAAGGAATGCTTTTTTCATATGCTGTCCTATTCTATACCTAGTGTAGCAGAGAAAGATTTTGAATACAAATATTGAAAAAATAGGACTGTAAAAAATCGTATAAAAATTGTTCTCAATCTATCATGTATCTATCTATGGCAAAAATAAAATCAGAGTGCACCTGGAAACCTATGTTTTTATATCATACATAATATGTATTATATTTGTATTGCATACTGGGACTACTGCAACACAAAAATGAGGTAAACATTAGGTACCAAGCTGTTGTCAGAGCCCTGGGCGCATCACTAAGTTTTCCTTCCCTGATGATTGCTCAGGACCACACTTCAGCCCATGCCAGTGCTCTTGGTGCCTGCCCTGGTGTTGCTCTAGGATGCCATGCCCCAGCCTTGTCCCTGACTCCAGTTGCTTTGCTCCCAACTCGACTCCCTCCACTGGGCATTGCTTGTGACTTGCCTGGTCTGGGGCTGTCAGTGGACTCTGAGGCAGTGGCTGGTGCTGAGGCTGCGGGCAGCCCCAGTGGGACTGGGTCACTCTGATCTCCCAGCTCCACAGCCCTCGGGGAGCAGCCCTGCTCACATCACTTCCTTGGTGTAGTGTTCTTTCTGCTCTTTCACCATTTGGGTATACATTCAAAAGGCAGCATGAACCACACTGCATGGTTCTAAATATTTGGTGATATAGGAGAAAAGAAACATTTGGATGGACATACATTACATTATAAGAAATATTTTCAACCAGCTCATATGCCTTAGGCTTATATTAATCACTTATTTGAATGACGAGAAATTTAACTGAGTATAAGGTGTTGAAAATAAGTTTTAGGAAAACTGCAGATTGAAGTATCCTGTGAGGACAGTAGATGGAAAGAGATCATGTAGCCTGTATTTTTCATTTGCACTGTGGATGCAAATGTAATAGGAACATTGTATATTTAAAAAGCTACTTGGGTAGAAGGTTAATCACAAAGCATAACTGGGATGTTATCATCAAATTAGCAGGAAGCCTTCATACTGGAGGCTATTTTACATTCAGTGTCATTCAAGATTTTCATTTAAAACTGGAAATGACAAATCAGACAGTAAGCTAAACATAGAAGGATTCAGGAAAAAGGGCAATAATTATTACAGAAAACCACTGGAATAAAATGAGAGCCAACACAGACAGATGCACTATGTGTAAAAGAGGAAGAAATAATCAAGTGTCAGATCCTGTCAGGAAGTGTAATGAACTTCATTGCAGATGCAGGTTCTTTGTGCCTCTCAGGATCAGTCCATAAATGAACATAGAGGAAAACACTGACTCAGTTGGAAAGATATGAATGGTAAGTTGCAGTCTGTGATGGAGTGACCATGACTGAGGGATACGGTGCTGTCAATGAAAATATACTGTGGGTTTAAAACAAGGAGTGCCCTGAGTAACACAAGCCATGTGTTAACTCTGCTCTGTTCACAGAAATTTGGCTTTAGATGGACTTCTGTGTAGGATACTGTATTAAAAAACCCAGCTACATGAAAAAGGGGTGATAAGAAATACCAGCACATACGTATTTTCTGCCACTTGTCATGAAAAGTAACACCTTGGAAACCCAGGCCTGAAGACGTGAGCAGAATTGTACTCAAGCTCTAAGCAGACATGGATGGTAAAATTTGTAACTCAAAACTATAGTTATGAGGGGTGACCTTACAAACCATCTGGAGACAATGGAATCCCATGACACAGTAAGAGCAGTATGAACAAGAAGAAGGAAAAATATCAAACAGTTTGTTACAGGCTATATTTGTACTGATTATACCCAGGGCTTTACCCCCTTTTTTTCTTTGAAAGCTTCCGTATCTTATCTGAACTCAGAAAATCCCTAGATGGAACAGGTGAGTTTATTAACAGTTACTGAGGCTGCAGGCTGTGCTCCCAGGCATAGAGAGCATGTTGTCTGGGTGATATAAAGGGGGAATCAGGGCAAGAGCAGCAAAGGCTCCATCCATACCAGTGCTGTCTGTAGCTCTGCTGTTGGCATCTCTAAGGAATCTTCATTTTCCTTGATGTACTTCATTCCCTTCCATTATTTGTGCTAAAGCAGATGGCAGGGTTGTTCAGTACTCAGTCCAGTGTAAACAGGCTATCACCTGTTATGTTTAGTCCTTTTGGAGTGCAAAACACTGCTAAGAGACCACTCTAGTTCAACCCAAATCAAGACCCAGTGATGAAGCTCTCTACATTCTCTTTTCTTCCTCCCACCTTTTTCCTGCATAAACATATACCCTTTACACAGAGGAAATAGACTATCTTGAATTTAAAAACTATCTTGATTTGTAGCTGTCTTTAAAAATAGAGCAAAATTCTTTTTATATCCAAACAATTTTGGTAGTGGTTACATATCCAAAATGTGAAACTTGAATCTGCTTCTAAGATTAGATGATATATTAATGTAGAATTAATGCATTACTTCTGTGTGATATAGTTGAATGAGAAGAGTTTTAAAAATAGATACCTAATTTTAGGGTATAAGAAGCTTCAAACAAAAGGCTCAGATCCTTTTCCTAAATGATTTCTGGAAATATTGCCTAGAATTCTGAGCAGAAGATAAAACCATAACAGAATAACTTAAAAGATAAAAGATAGAGAAGAGTTACAGTGATACCAAGCAATAAGGTAGATATCTTTACAGGGAAAAAAATCATAGATTTTTTAAAATTTTTTTTCCCCAATATTCAGAGGATAAGTGATACCTGGCTCTTGTTCAATAAGCAGGTGATCTGTTTGCAGTTTTCAGAAACCCAAAGGAAAAACAGCTGCCAAGTATTAGAAAGAAGACATGAAAAGTGGGAGGCGAAGAAAGAGAAGACAAATTAATAAAATGTTTGCTTAGAGAACATGCCAAATACACAGTTAACTTTCAACAACAAAATCCATAACCCTTTTTCCTGTAAATACTTTATTTTGGAGAAAGGACAAGACCATGTATATTTAACATCCAGAAATATTGCTTCATGGTGGCATTTAAGAACTCTGCCTCAACAGACATGTGAAAGTTGGGCCCAGGAGGAAGTGTGGCTGAAGTTAAGCAAGAGCCTAGCCAGAACTGAAGTGCAGGACAAGAGCCTTGTGACTTTCCAAAAGGCCAAGGAAACACCTGAGCATGAAGTAAAGTCTTACTGAGGTAACAAATAGCCAAGTACAGCTTTCCAAAAGATCTAAACCAGGCACCAATATTTTTTCTCCTTGTCAAATTCAGCATCATCTCATTAAAAAAAAAAAGCTTCGAAAAGGTGCATAGTTCTTTTAAAGTGGGGGAAGGGGAGTGAGAGGCAAAAGCTAAAGTGAACAGCTTGCAACACCTGCAGCTGCAAACCCTTTCACCCTGGTGAGGTTACAAGTCACTACGCATGCAATTTCCAGTGCTTTACCAAACATGAGGGAGAGTTACTGATGGTTCTATATTTAATCCATAGTAAAAAGACAACATTTAGCATTATAATTGTAGGCTCATTGGTACAAGAAATATGGGAAACATCAGTGGTACTGAATATGTAAGAAAGAGCTCTTAATGGTATTAACTGGTGGCTTAAATCACAATGAAATTAAGAAAATGAGTGTTTCCAGGATAAAGTTATATTTTTGATTGATACTAATATTTTAAACTACATCTTACAGAACATGCTAATAGGCTGGTGGAGTTACGGCATTAAAATCATTACTATTTGTTTTCTGCAAGAGAAAAATAGGTCTAGATAGAATATAAAGGATTCTGAATATTGACAATAATTCTTGACTTTAGCAGTATTCAAATGTAAATATTTTGAAACTTCCAAAATTTTAGAGATGTTTTACTGTTCTGATTCATAAGCAGTTTTGCAGAATAAGCCGATACTCTTTTCAAAATATATAACCATGATAACCATTCTTCAGGGACACCAATTAACAAAATACTACATACTTTCTTTCAGTTTGTTTTCCCTACTTCATCTATTCTAAATACTGTCTATTCACAGATTATGAAATGACCTGTTTCCTATATTCTTCAAACTAGTCACTGTCTAGTCAGCTACACATTCCCAATTGAAAAATAATGAAAATAATGAAAATAATGGTATGCCTTTTCTAGTGATAAGCCTATACTATATAAGAATTTAATTATTTCTAGTTACAAAAAGAGAACCAACCCTGTCTGACCTCTCATCTTCTGATGACCAGTTCCATGGCCACAATTTCTAGAAGTAACCATTCACATGGGTACAAAGGCATTATGTATGGAGCTGTGTCCACTTTACACTTTTCTCAGTCTTCATCTTGTCTGGGAGGAAAATGTCACTTGTATCCTTCTCCTTCTTTGCCTACATAGTGTCCTAGAGATTTGATATTTGTTTTATGTTTACTGAGAAAGTGAGGTTTTTCCTACTTTGCTGAACTTGTATTCTCCCCTCTTGTACCATCATTTTGAAATGTTAATGCTAACACAGCTTGCACAAAAATCACTACAAATAATAATATATAAACTCAGAGACCTGACTCTAAAATAATTTTTCAATTAAATCTTTATTTCATAGTAGCACAACTGAACCTAACAAAACAAAACCAGACAATAGACATTACCATTCACAAAGCACATATATTTAGCCTTCATTCCTAATAATAGCAATAATTAAGGGATGTTGACAAGCACTTGTTTGACAGTGAGATTGGGAGGCATGTCTTTCCCGACACAGTGGGATACAGCATTAAATTGTAACAATGCTGGCAGCCTTCCAAAGGATGGAGTCAAGGCAGGTGGTAATCCAGTTCAGCAGCAATGGGAAATAGGTGACTGCATGTTGGCTTTAAATTACAGTGCATAGTTCGTTTTAAGAATAGAGGATCATTTATGTAATATATGTAGTGTAACACTTTAAGTCCTCTCATTGTTTTCTTCTTAAAAATGTGCGGCAATTGTTTCTTTGTGATCTTTTTTTTTCCCTAGAATGAAAGAATGAAAGAAAGAAAGGCCTATAACAAGTAAAATGTTGATTAGAATAGTGAGGCACATTCACAGCACTAATTTACTAACTTTCACTTACCTGGAGTCTAAACATAGAGTGCTGTAAATGGAATTTTCACTGGAAATTATAGTAATGGAATTAGAAAGCCACTGTTGGCAACAATAAATCAGTAACTATCTAGTCAGAACATTTTCCTCTTTCACAGAATGTAAGCTGTTTTTATCTGAAATAGGATCTCCAAACCCAGCATCCCATGGCTGGAAAAGCTCCAGCAACAAGTATACCTAGGGCAAACACTCCATCTTCAGGGCAAAACACAGATGAAGCATTAATAGCCTATGAAAGAAGAAAACAATGAAGTAGTTTCAGGAAAAGTGCTGAAGACACTCCAGTGAAAACTTCCAATTGCTTTATTGGTTTCACTGGTCACTCACTGCATGCTAGGTGGATACTGAACTCCGAGCTAACCTGAGCAAGACTGGAGAGGACAAAGCCAGGAGCTCTGGCTTTCTGTCAATGATAGCTGTTCTCTAAGTAAAGTTTGCTCTAAAATGTTCCATCTCTTGACTTTGAGAAAGTGCTGTGATAGCTACCAGAAATGCCTCCTAATTATTTTGAATTTTGCATTGCTACTTCTTGTGGTCTTTACCACAAACTTCTGAGAGTGTGCATACTTAACTATGTAAGCATGCTCTGTTTTCCAATGGTGACGTGTAATACATGGATCTGACTAGATTTTACTCTATCATAATAAAGCCAATCTAATTTGCTCAGAATAGGTAGTATCATACTGTCAAAAAAGCATCTGGTCCCATAAAAGTTTTCCCTTTTGGCATTACAGTACATTATGCCAAGAAAACTTTCAATTAAAACATTTGGAGCATATTTTAAAAGGCATTTAATTATAAAGGATGTGATTTTATGCATCTGGAAGAAAAGGTTGGTTACACAAGTATCAGAAGTTTAAATGGTATTTTCATTGTAGTTTTTTTCTCATAGAAAAGTATGGTGCAAGATTTGCATGAGTCAAATGCAGTAGGCAAGAAGGTAGGTTGGTATGTCAAGCATTTTTTGGATCACATTTTACAGATGCTCTCAACTTGTGACCTAGTTTATATCCATAACTCACACATTCTTTATCTTGTATGCTTTTTTTCCCAGAAAAGCATGCTGCACAAAGTGACTTGTGTTGCTTAATAGCTCGAGAGATTTGGCAAGCAAGCTGCATTAAATCAAGCATGCTTGCAAGGCTTCCTTGAAGTGCTTCTTGGACAGATACACTTCCTTTTCCTGTGCACCAGTTCAGTGTATGAGAGTTACTTAGGTATTCAGGCATCGTCTGTGCTATTTTGCGCTGTATACTGCTTGAAAAACAAAACAAAATGAAAAGATGCATTGCTTATAATGCATACATTCTGACTTCTGGGAATTAATGTTCTTCCAGTAAGTGGATACAGCATATCCTGTCTGTCAAATTTCAATTCCCTTTGTCCCCTGAGAACAATAAATCACCCACGTTAGCCACTGTAGCCATCTAACCGAACTTGCAGCTCCTATGCTAAGTTAATCTTTCAGAATCCAATAAGGCAGTAAATGTCTGCATATATCTGCGGTTTAAAATTTAATGAATATGATCACCTTTGATGTGTTTTGGGGTTTTGTTTGCTTATTTTTCAGCAAGGCAAAAAACACAATGACTCTATGAAATTAAATAGAAACTGTTCCAATCTTTCCTCCTTTTAGTCTGCAGAACCGAAAGCAAGTGTCTTTCTTGGAGTTTCATAAAAATAATCTCTCTGTGTATATTTTATTGATATCAAGTGCCATTTTCAGAAACAGTTACATAAAGAAATTTATTCACTCAAAAATCCTACCCCAAAAGCTCCCAGTATGGAAAACCACAACACTTGCTTTTCAGCATTGAAGCTTCTATTCTGAAAGAAATCCTTACTGTGCTCTAGGTGAAGTCATGCACATCATTTAAATGTAAATATTCATTTGCTATATCCCTATACACTGGTGGACTCAGTCACTGAAGAATTCACATGCTCAAAGACTAGTTTTAGGAACTATTAAAAGAACTCATCTATAGTGCACAGACTGCTAATGTGTTCAGAGATGCTGTAGTCTCAGCCCTTCCCCAGCTCACATGGACGAACAAAAGAGGCAGCCACATTGAAGCTTATTATTATACTGGTGCAAAACTGCTGTTAAGATGAGTGTTAAGAACTAGATTTCTCTTTTGCCCCGTTAAAGTTTTATGTTGGATCTGTAGCTGTTTTCTCCTATCTTTTATGGACCACCATTGTCACTGGGCTATTTTAACAGTCACTTCATAGTTGCTTCTGGATAATGTATCCCATTTCAAGTGACTATATGCCATCTGGATCAATGTCACTTGTGCAACATATCTCTCACATGGATAGCAATAAGAATTTTTTCTCAGTGGAAGATTGCCAAATTCTAGTGCCTGTAAAGTATAGATGGACCCAATGTATATTTTGCCTGAGTTAGAACTTTTTCTAAATGATACTCTGAGAATTTGTTATTTAATTTACTATTTCATTATAAGAATTATATAGTACTTTTTTGGGATTTCACTTTGCTTTTGAACAATACATGAGGTTATGTTATTGCAGTTTCAACACTCAATAGCAAGCAGTTCCTGAGTAATGTTCTGCCATTCAAACATCTCATACAAACTTGTTGTTGCCTCTTTAACAGGGTAATTTACAAGTCATTTGTGAGTAATTTTAATGTTTGCCTGGCATCCTGAGTTCCATTTTCCTCTTCTGACTCATGGCATCGATGACCTGTATGAGGAGAAATTGTTTGCATAGCCCATGCTTTTTTTCATGCCTGCTTTCTTTCTTCAGTGTTGACATGCACAGGCTCTGTTAAAAAACCAAATAACAGGAAAGAAAACTCTTCCTTTCTCTGCATAACAGCTGCTGGAGACAACAGAAAACAAATACCTGAGATATATCTAGCTCATTTTTCAGGTGACCTCATTATGAAAAACAGGAAAGACCCAGACTTCTGTGTTTGCTTTATAAAACGTTGTTTGCCTTCACTGGCTCTGTTGGGATTTAGGGACTAACTGTATGACAGGAAGCTCAGGGAAGCAGTCTACATTGTCTGATGCTATTGTTTTTCTTTTGAGTTCACTAAGTTCATTTCCACTATGCTGGTTTTTTACCAGCATATTTTTGAATCAGTTTAACTGACTGGAACTGACTTCTTAAAATAATCTGACAGCAGATTTGGTGGTCATTTTATCCTATCTTTTCCTTTATTTTTTTTTTTCCTTAAATCCATTGCCAGTGATCTGAGGCAATGCTTTGACTGACGAGCGTTTATAGGGAATTTAAGGGTTTTGGCTCAGTTCTGCTGAATAATAGCCAGTTTCAGCAAACAACAGAGCATCTTTTTAGCAGCATGATCAAAGAACAGTGAGTGTCCCACTAGCAAAGAGAAGTTGAGCTTATCCTTTCATCTGAACCAAAAGAAATCAATGAGAGCTTTCTATTTTTTACAATAATTCTCTTTAACTTCTTTTTGCCTTTACTTGTGGATTCAAACATTAATTAAATCTTCAGCATTTGATTCTCCATTGTTTGAAACCACGTTTTCAGGGCAGTAGTCTTCTTTGACCAGCCTGTTTGACCTGTAGTATGAACTGCCATGCATTGAAGAGATTCACAATAAGGCTTAACCTAGAAATAACACTGGAAAAATAAATAAATCATGTCATGAGCCAGGCAAAATTCACTTTCTATGTTGAGAAGGGACTGAGGGAAGCATGAAACATGAGGTAATTTTCAGATAAGATTAAGATAGGTGCCAAACGTATTATTCTGCCATAGGAGACACTTCGGGACTGTTTGCTTTGGGCTGTTTTGGACACACCTAGACCACAGAACACAGAAGCATTTTTGCATTTAGTCTGAGAGTACACCTTAATACATTTCCATTTCGTATCTTGGCAGGACATGGATTTACAAATGTAAGGAACCTACCCAGACCAATAAGGTAGGAACTATAGTGTGCTCCACCAAGTACACTTGAGACCCAGCTATGTGGAGGAACAGAAACTAGACATGCCCTAGTGAGCACCAACAGGTAACTGCAGCTGTCACCTCTATATTTTTATATTCTATGCCCTAAAACATGCTCTACATTTAAATAGGGTAATCTTGCTCTGATCCTCCTCACTGCCGCTGTCCTGATTTACTCTACTTAAACTCTGCCTTCTTCTGGGAGTAGAGAATTGAGGTGAATAAATCCATATACTACTATGACAAACATTATTCTTGAGAGTTTTCATGTCTGTGTAGCAGTTAAAACCTTCAAAATTATTATTCCCTCAACTGGGAATAAAACATTCAATTATATAAAGCAACTCAGCTTTCCACATTGAATTATTAATTCCCTTTGATTAAAAAGCTAGATGCATGCTTGTGTGCACATACATGTACATGTATCTGAACTATAAGATACAGTCATTACTTTTACCTTTCAGAGGTTTTCAATCATTTTACCAGTGCAACCATAAAAATTGCAAATGTTAAACAGGAAATCTGGAATTTCCACATAGCAGAAGTTAAAGTAGCTAAAATTGGCAACACCAGGTAATCACTAATAGCCAGATAACACAAATACCTCTATTTTATGTCCCATCTGAAAAGGAACCAGGGAAAACTGTAATACTGAAACAATGTGTAAAGTTGCACTAAGGATGGGATTCAGCTCCAAATTAAGACAACATTAGTACAAGTTAAAATCTGAGGCACAGAGTGGATTCAGCTGCCTGAGTTAGAAATCAGTGTTTCATAACGTTTCCTGGAGTGCCCTAGGTGGTCTGAGACCTGTAGCTTTCTGAATCAACATGTGGGGTGTTGACAGGATACCGTGGCATATCCACAATTGTCATTACATGCTTTGGATAACTGAGCTGCCTCCAGAGTCTTTACCAAATCATTACTACCTTAATGCCAGCTTTACTGCTGGTATAAGCTTGCAAAATCATACAGGATTGCCGAGGGGTGGCCAGTGCTGGTCAGCACCAACACGCCGCGGCCCTAAAGAGTGCCCTGCGGAGAGCGACTCCTACAGGGGCTAAGGCTGTCTCCCCAGGCAACGGGTGATTCGCAGTGATATCAGCTCTTAGTGATTTCAGCTCTTTGCGAATCACCCTCAGGCTGACTGGGGACAGAGACAGACGAGGAGACCCGTATGGCTGTTCCACGGAGGTAGCTTTATTCTTCTGGCAGCCTCTGCGAAAGGGAGGCCACGGACGGGAGCTCCCTGTCCTTCCCTGGCAAACGCAGTGGTTTTTATGGGAAAAGGTAGGGGTGGGGTAGGAACCAACCAGCCAACTGGATACAAGGTATTACCATAAAGGCACAAAGCATGCTGGGGGTGTCCCAAGTGGTCGCTGTAACGTTCAGGGAGGTTTCTTATCAAGCCTCTCCTCTCCAGGGGCCTGCCAAGGGCTCACAGCTCTCCACACAGGATAATATGATATGATATGATATGATATGATATGATATGATATGATATGATATGATATGATATGATATGATATGATATGATATGATACACATAAATGTTGTGGGACTAAAACACACTTTTCTTGGAAAACAAAACAATAAAAAATCAAGAATTGAATATCTAGCCTAGGAAGCACCAAACTACGAATCTGTATCCCATTTATTTCTTGATAGTTTAATAATAATTTGCCTAATTTTGTCTGTGGAAAATTATTTGTTTTCCTACATCTATTTTCCTTCTAGGGAAAGGACATTAAACATTGTATTTACCTGTAGCATCGAGACATGAGTACAAGTCTCAGTGGTGAGATTTTTACCAGGCTGGTGAGATGCATGTCAGAAAATATCACATTAGAGTGAGGGTAATAAAAGAGAAGTAAATGAGAAAAGAGTAGCATACATCATGGTAATGCAGAAAGAAAAACAGGATTCACCACATAAAAACTGGGAAGAAGATGGGAAAAGGGAGAATGAGAGAATACAGACTAGAAGCCAAACATTTGGAGGAAGAAAACAGCATATTGAAGGGAAAATGAAGATGGTTAAACACAACACATGAACAGAAGGAAAGAAAAAAGAAAGCGATTGTTTTGAGAGTTTCATGGTTATATAGTAAAATGGAAAATACTATGGAAAAGTTACTTTTAGTAACTTTCCTCAGGTTTAGTTTTAGGTAAACTGAACCCTGCAGCTCTTTGTTCAGGTGGCATTTCATTTGACTTGCCCAGTACATATGTAGAAAAGAAAGGAAGTGATTGATTCCAGATACACTGTATTAAGTAGGCTTTGCTAAAAAATAAATCTCAAAATTGTTAAAATAAAACTCCCATACAGCAGAACAGCAGTTCTGCCTTCAAAAGCTGGTTTAATCAAATCATCTGGTATCAGAAAGAAATACATAATACTTTTTTCATTTCCATCTACTCTTGCTAATACACAAGCGCATTTATGTCACAGAAAATGTCTGGTGTGAGGCTAAGTTTCCTATAGCCATAAATGCTCATGAGCAAAGAATGCATTGTGTGAGTCACTAGTTTGAACAAGGCCCCTCGCAGCTGCTAAGCCATTCCTCTACATGTAACTGTCACAATCAAATACAAATTGTGCGAGACCTCTCTGCAAGGAGGTTTCATCTCACTTACGAAACCTCTGTGCTGAATGGTGCAGCAGTTGGTTTTACAATGAATTGTGTATTCTCCCATTTAAGAAATTACCTTCAACAGCATCTGTGTCAGACACTAAGTAACATATACTAATTGCAAACATTATAACTAAGCTGATGATGCAATGGAATTACTGTATTTTACTGTGTGTCAAAGTGAACCGTGGTTTCACTTCTAACTCTCCTCCCAACTTTCAATTTCATTTTTCAGAGGTACACAATATTAAAAAAAAAATTCAGTCGTGTAAACATAACTCATTTACTATTTCTCCATGGAGCAATGGAGTAAAGTAACTTCTGCTGTTCGAGTTTGGCTTCTATAAGTTATATTAGCAACCAAAAAGGGGTAGGAGATGCTAGACACATTCCTTGCCAAACATTTCATTTACAATCTGGAGGCTCAACATGCTTTAACCCAACTGAAAATCCTGCACATATTGCAGGACTTCTATGACTTCTGTTCTGATTTATTCTACTGCTTCAGACTAAATATTTTTCAAAGGAAGAGAAAGAATCTGTTGATAATATTCTTCATTACTCTCAAATCAGAGTTGAAAGAGAGAAACAGAGAAAGTTCAGGCAGAACTTGAATATCCAACTAATCAACAGATGAACTTGATGTTTATTTGGGAAATTTCCCTTTCTTTCTGGAAAACTTGCTTGTTCATAGTATTTTGAAAGTACTGGTAACTCCAAAAGATTTCTTTGAAGCACTCTAAAACCTGAACACATGTTAACAGGCTTTCTAAAGATATCTTTTAAAGGACATTAAAACCTTTAAATTTAATTAGAAGGAAAAAAGGTCTTTTAAGATATTGAAAACCTGTGTATTATGTATATATCCGCTTATCAAACAGTCCCTCTGCTACTCTAAATTTAATGTCAGTGAGAGAAATATGTTTCCTTTCTCGTCTGTGTTTTAATTTGACCATTAAATCAAAAGGCAGTGCAGGGGCAGGATCCTGTCCACCAGCACAAGAAGTTTCTATGAGCAGTTTCAATATCAGCACAGATTCCTTCCTTCTGTCCCTCCACCACTGCATCAGCAAAGCAACACACGGCAAGAAGGCAGGACTAAGCTGATGAAAAGACCAGTGGTGTAAAACCATATAAATGGTGTTTTCTCTTGGCAGTGCCACTTGAAAAGAAACAGGAATTAATGTGTGTCCAGAAAAACTGAGACAATGGCATAGCACACTGCATGAAGCACAAATGTCCTCATGCAAGCGTCTCATGTGGATTCACCTTTAGCTCTGGATATAAACTACTTTAGTTAGGAATAATAAAATACATGAAGACTTTTTACTGCTTTCGCTTCATAAGCAGAGAAAGAGAGTTCAAAATATTCTTTTTGTTATTAGACCTTTTTCCACAAGAAAAAAGACAGCACATGCAATTTATGCAATTTTCAAAGTTCCTGTATACAAAGTTCATTCTTTTTTCATAAAATCTTTAAAGATTTTCTAGGTTAATTTAGCAAATCTAAGAATCTTTTATGACAGACAGGTCTTATGTAACTGTTTATATCAATTTCAATAATTTCATTTTGGTAGGACTAAGTCAGTTAGAAACATAGAAAAACAAATAATATAACCTATCAAATATATTAGTTGTAGTATTCCTGTAAATGTTATTTTGCATTCAGGATGTGAGTATTATCCAGGAGAACTCATCCATCAGGAACCATTTAAACTACCTCTTTAGACTATGTCCATGGGCTGACTTTCCCAGGATGGTAAGTAAATATCCACATATAGATGTGCTGGTCAGATCAAATGTGCTACTACACTGAAAGCAGCTCAGGCACGTTAATCATGGTCTTTGGATATATCAGTTGCCAATACATTTCCAGACACAAAGGCAGAAAAATCACTTTTTAATGGAAACTGCTGGGTATTAAATATATTTGGCAAATCAGGAATTTGTCTCTATTTTCAAAAGGTCCATTTTGAGAATCCTGACACAACTTCTTGCTTTCTTAATCTATTTTGGCAGTCACTGAAAATCATTACTTGCCAAAGGTGCCTGCTATCAGTTTCTAACAGATAGCAGTCAATAATTCAAATGTGCAGAAATCCTTAGTAACACTTAGAAATGTTAAACAAGCAGCTTGCCTTGATTCTCAGGCAAGTACCAAGCCCTGAGTAGATGTTGAGTCTGAGCCTTGGAGACACATCTTTGAGATCATCACTCTGAGCTCAAAATACATAATGAGAAATAGAAATAGAGAAATGTTACTGATACCAGTGATCTATCTCTTCAACAGCTGCCTACTTACTCCTATTTTTACCAATCTAATTATCTTTAATAGAAGATAGTAAGGAAAATGTTTATTTTCATGATTTTTTTGGAACAGATTCCAAATGTTTCCATCGTGCTTTGTCATTTGTATTAACTATAGGCTCCTAAAGCACCAATCTCACATTAGGAAGGATTTGCTCTTTGAAAGTCAAACCTCTTTAAAGCCTATCAGTACAAACTTTTCTAGACCATGTTATTCCCAAGAAACATGGCACCAGACAATCCTCAAGGTGCCCTTTCAACCTGGTGTTCTATGATTCTATGAACTGTTCACAACCACTATGCAGTTTTGAACATCTCAGCCAATTCTGCATATTCTTCCAGAGTGGTTTCAAATTCACTTGCATTAAGTGCAAATTCTGGTCACACAAACAGGGTAGCTGGAACAAATAATGTAATGTCACTGCAAAAGTAGTATTCAAAATATGAAAGCAGGTACTGAACCATCCTGGGGTAAACACCAGGGCAAAACTAAAACAGCAAATCTATTTCCAACCTGCACAATCTGCTGGTGTATTTTCTACTCTCCTTAGAAGAGTCTCTTATAATTTAAATTATAGCAACCAAAAATGTTTTACTCTTATTATGTTGATATACACAATATAATTACAGTCTCCACATACTACACATATATTTATAAGATATGTAATATATAGTCCTGGATTATGCACAATAACCCAAATAAGAAGAAAACAGTGTCAGTCTGTTTTCTAGCATATGTCCTTCCTTAACCAGAGCAGTAAAAGCAGTTTTCAAGTAGCAGCAGTGCTTCATTAAACCAAGGCATCAATTGTAGGTGGCAATGTTGCCATCACCTCAGTGATGCATTACTTTCAGAAAACGGACTTGTTCATTCTTCTATTCAAAATAAATTGTTTGTGAAAACACAGCTTGGATTTGAAGAATGAAATTCAAAGATGTTGGTAAACAAATGAAAAAGAGTTTAGAGATCACAGTGTGTGCATGGAACAGGTCTGCTTCCTTCCAACATACAGAATGTATTCTGGGTAAGGGCTTGTGATGGTGAGATACGTGACATGCACTATTAAAAGTCTTATTGTACAGTTCAATTTAATTAGGCTTTGTATTCTTAAAGAGCAGTACGTTTCTCTATTTAACATATACAGCACAAAAACAGTCTTTTCTCCTTGCATTCATGCACCTGGGAATTTGAAAGACTGCAATCAAGTGTTGTTACAGCACAAGGCAATAGAACAGAGCAGTGAAGATCTCTAGTACATCTTTTGGTGACAGCCGGCTGAGCATAAGCTGGCAGTGTGCCCAGGTGGCCAAGAAGCCCATCAGCATCCTAGTTTGGATCAACAATAGTGTGCCCAGCAGGACCAGAGCAGTGATTATCCCCCTCTATAAAGGGGGGACAATCTGAACAAAGGATTTGAGGTGGGACCTCACCTGTACTCAACACTGGTGAGGTCACACCTCGAATCCTTTGTTTGGTTCTGATCCCCTGGAACAAATCAAGAGACTGGCAAATGATAGGACAAGAGGAAAC
>VYZT01011990.1:0-29112 GCA_013400735.1 Pomatostomus ruficeps
ACATCTCAGCTGTGAAGTCCAAGGAGGCACAAGTACCTAGCAAATCATTGGAGAAAGAGGAGTGTACTCTGTTTCTCTCTCTGTATCCTGTCTCCTACCCCTCAACCTTTCTGCTTCAGTCTGGGCTCTCTAAATGGGGATTTCCCCATGCCAGTTCATCTGGACCAGCACAGACTGCCAACAGCTTGCTCAGGAGTTCTGTCAGGCACCTCCTTCTGCAGCCTTTTGAAATCCTAATGGTATCTCTCACAAACTTTTCAGATAGCCCCCAGAAAATGCTATGGGGAGTCAGTGCTGGAAGTGAGTTTCCTTTCCTTGGGTCATTCCCCATATTCCATCAGTACCAGGTAACCTGCAAGTCAAAGCCTCCAAGAAGAGCACTCCCATGGCCCAATGCCACCATCACAGTCTGTGGGTTTTGGTTGTCGTGTGTGCTGCTGGGAGCATGCCCCAAGAACATTAGGACTGTGTTCTACGCCCCCACAGCTTGGGGTGGTTCACCTGCCAGCTCCTTATTTGTCTTTCCTGAGGCTACCCATGTTTTTCCATCTACATTACTGGGACTCCATTTTAAGTAAAAGCTGCTATATTTCTTATTGATAGTTAAATTCAATTTACATAAAAGGGAACAAATTGTTCTCTATTTATTATTCTGAGCTGCAGTAGACACACTAATTTTAGAGTACATAGTTTTCATTGACACATAAGGCTTATTTCTTTATTCATTTATGAATAAGAAAGATTCGTTTCTTTATTCATTTATGTTGTGTTTGACATACACTAGCAGGTCTGAACAAAATGAATGACTATAAAAATAAGAAAAATAATTTCAACACCATCAGCTGGGCTCAATAAATTCAGACAATTGCATTTGCTTTGCATCGACTTTTCCCTTTCCACTTTTATTACTCATTTACCTTGTCAGGTCCAAATGAACAGAAAAGTGTTGGGGTACATACAAAAAATTGCTGCCTACCATAAAAGAATGAACCTTGTATTCATAGAAATCTAGAGAGACCTCAGCTTATTTTAAATGCTTTTTCTGGCTTGTACTGCCATCATTCAACTTCATTTGAAAGTAGGAAATGGAATGTATTGTTAATTGTAATCAGATTGACATCAACTTGCTAAGAATGCTTTCAGCAAATTACTGTACTCTAAAAAAGCGCAGAGTTGGAAAAAATTTGTGATTGAACATCAGTAAGGTGCAGATAGAAAAATCTATTTATACTTTTGCACTACCCGTGGGAGTTAATCAGAAACCAAGACTTGACTGAAATGAAAGGCCTTTTAACACCAGATGTGAAACCCATACAAATGGAAATTATTTGTTTATTTTACTTTCCATAACACTTACTGAAGTATCTAGCAAAGGTTGAAATGGTTACACGACTTTCTGCAGGGTGCACAGAACTCAAATTTACTGCTGATACTCAATGTACTAACTCTTTATAACTTATGCTATAAACAAGAAATGTGCACAGCTACCTGAACACATCATAAGCTAACCTTAAATTTTTTCTTTTTTCTTCCTCAGTTTCCCATTTCTATAGCCTTATCTTGGTCTAATTGTCCAAGACAAATGGTTGGTTGCAGTGGTTCTGAAATACGTTGAGAGCAAAAAACAATCAAAAGGGGCCAACTGTCAGAACTTTCTAATGTGTGAGGGTTTTTTGCTAACTCAGGTGTGATTAATGAGGTGATAGATCATCTGATCATCTCCCTGGATTAGCCTTCAGGAGTCTGACAGTAGCAGCTCATGGCTCTGCCAGGTTATAAATACATGATCCATCAGTAAGCAATCATATAAGAGCATAAAAATCCTGTCATATCATGAGATATGACTACTAAACGTTAACTTTGGCCACAGGTTTGGCCAGAGAATTTACATGAAAACAAAGCAGAAACTCAACTCGAAATTCCCATTGGCTCTTCAATATTTACCACACCAGGGAAAAAACTAATCCTAAGGAATCAAAATGTGCCTTTAAGACAAAGCCCATGAAAGAGAATTTGTGGAGTTTGATTGTGAGACTCCCACGGAGCTCTCCCAGATGTCAGCCAGTAATGCAGACACAGGACACTGCTGGCCCCACACCCTTCCACCCTCTTGCCATCCAAACAGTTTGTATTCTTGTCTGTATTCCCCAGAGTGTAGAAACTGCCACTCCTGTTGCACTGGAACACAGCAAGGAAGAAAAAGAAGAGGATTTTGAATTCCCCTTCCATACTCATCCTAGCATCCATAAGGAGCAGAACAAGTCTAAGTCTCATCAGAAAAAGGCCAAGAAATATAGCTAGTAAGTGTGCTTTGGCCCTCCTGCCAAGATGTCCGGAGCTGTTAAAAGTAGATTACATGTAAACAAGACAGGAACAAGATACTGGGCATTAGACCGTGAAAGGATGTCACTTCTCAGCAAAGAGGTAGTTGCCAGTAGAAAGTTCAGAGATGATGCCAAAATACACTTTGTAAGGGAGAAAAAGAGTGAGAAAAGAAAGATTCTGTTAGAACAAGCTATAACTGGATATTCCTGTAAGTATTCAAGAAGATTGCTCATCTAAAAGTGTAATGCAGCTGCCAGGATCAAGCCTAAATCTTCCAGTAGCAATGGAGGAGTGTAGTTTCTTTCCAAGAGACAATAGATTGAGAGAAAGTGACTAGCAGCGGCTGAAATAAGTAACAAAACACAGTGTTTATCTATGCTCAGAGGCACAGAAATAGAAAAAAAATACATTGTAAAAAATGTCTGAATTCTAATGCCAAGAGCTCAAATGTTCACTAGCTGCAATAGTGCAGTGGTTAGCAGTGAGTTAGAGCAGGCTGTGCTGATGATCAAGGTTGTCAGCCTTCCTGCAGAACAGCCACTGCTCAAGCAGCACGGAAATTCCAGTCCTTTCTGTGGTCTTGTTCTGCACAAATGCAATATAAGGACCCGAGAAAGTTAAACTTCTTAGTTTTATACTCTCCGTTCTCATTACATAGAGGAAATCAAAGGGATGTTAGGAATGAGCAATGTACAAGCAAGACCAGTGAAGCTGAGGGGAGGTAGCCCTTCAGCTCCCAAAATTATCTTTCTATAAAGCAAGGAGAACATGTCAGATCAAAAAGAAAACACAAACTGTTCTGAATAAACTATCTTGATAATTGAGGACTTGCTGTTTTCTCACATGAGCTATCTTTATTTAGTGCTTCTTTCTCCCACAAACACTTCCTCTCTCATCTCACATTCCCAGAGGTCCCTTGCAGACTATAACATTATTAACTAGTCACCAGCTTCTGCAAATACCACCCAGCAGATGGGGGCTGGGGAGGAGTGCTTACCTCATCATCAAGTGCTACCCAACTTCTGGCATTTGCATTAGCTCAGCTGTGCTGTCTGTTTATCAGGCTTGATGCTTTCCCCAATTCAAAAGTCAAGCAAGAGACAATCCTTTAATCTACCCTGCTTTAATCCAATAACTTCTACACTTGTAGGAGCCAAGGGGCTGCAGCTCTGGTCTGGAGCTGGCAGAATTCTAAAGCTGTTATTTTGCAGAGACAACCCCCATTACTCAGCTGCTAAGCAGTAGCACATTTCTGGCAGAGGAGATGATGATACCTTTTAGCAGGGACCAGGGGAGAGTTAGAGACTCCAAAATTACATGAGTGAAGCAAGTACAATCTGCTATTTACAGGCTCACTTGACATCTGCAGCCCTGAAAGATTTGGCTGTATGGGCAACACGATAGTCTTCCAACTCCTTGAGGACTGGCCCAGAGTTTCAGTATACTTTAGGGAGGTATTAGAATGTTACCCTTTGACTGAGTTGGTAATTTGACTCTAATTGCTTATGACCAGTAACGCTTGCACAAGCAGGAACCAGATTTCTCTGTGTCTTGGCCCCACTACCAGACTGGAAATTCTGCTTTCCTGGCTTCCTGGATATGTTGGGTTTCCTTGTTTGAGGGTACCAGCTCCCAGATCAGACCTTCTGGTTTCCATGTTTGTACCATAACAAGCTAACCCTGTTGCAAACCTCAGGCCCAATTAGCCATCAGTTGCACTTGGCATCCATGTCCAAAGGAATGTGTTAAAATTTAAATTGTTTGCACAACCTAGCTAGTGTTAATGTACTGCACCTAAAGTACACATGCTTGCTCTTTCAGCTGCCAGAGCCAAATCATATTCTGGGCACAAAATACAGGCATGGCACTGCTTCTAGAACTGATCCCTGGGTCCAGAGGAGACTTTCAGACCTTCTGAAAAAGGAACTCTGAGTCCCTAAACAGCTGAAGAGAGAAATGCAGTATAGTTAGGAAAAGGAGAGATGTAGAACTGATTTTTATTTTGTTTTATTTTTTTGCTTTCTTTCTTGTTGGCTTCATGACTTTGTATTCCTGGTTATCCAGTGCCAAGTCTTGGTGGAAGGCATGGAAATTTGTGCTGATAGTCACCTAGCAAGGGTATATCCTGAGAAAAAGTAGAAACAAGACTGAGGTCTTCAATTTGAAATAAAACAGTGCTCCCTGCTCAAATCACTGAAAGTGTGGGATATCTATCACTACCACTGGGTTTTTAAAATAAGACATCACAGCTTCTGAGCTCCATGCTAACTCTGTTCTGCCCATTCCTGTGGGGTAGGGGGATTTCAAGCACCATGAATGGGTCAGGCTCCACCATGGACCTGAACCTCTTGCCTTGCAGAGGAATCCCAGTAGTGCTAGGGAGCCTGGTCACTTGTCCTCAGGCAGATCAGTGCCTGCACAGCCTCCCAGGGCACTCCAGAACCCCAGATTCTGCGTGTCTGTGGGACTGGTTAGAGAGAATAATTTTTCCGTACTTGTGCCTTGAAAACACGACCTGCACTTCAGCCAGGTATTGCTTCTGAGCCTGTCCCACCTTTAGTGCTCGATGCCTTCCCTTTGAGAGGTGTATTCCATGTGAACAGATTCTCACCATTGCAGGTTCTGCATTTCTGTTTCTCTAGTTTTAACAGTGTCCATTAGTTAGCTGTTATCCTGGTTAGACATTGTTTGCACTGAATAAAGCAGTCTCACGCCCGTGACTCACTGATGTACATGTGGATGAAAACTGAGTCTCTTTTCTGCCACACAACCTGTTCTGGCAAGAGGAAGTTTGAAGAAGCACATGACAGGAGTTAGCCAGGCAGTAATAAGACTCACCTGAACATATACATCTTTTAATTGCTAAATGAGACATGTTCCACAACAGCGAAGATTTTTTTTTTTAAAGAGATAATTCATTCCATTCATAATAGATTTAATTGTGCTCTGATTGCTCACACCTGGCAATTTTGTTTTGCGGCACGTTTTTTTTCCCCAAAGCACTTTCAAAGCATAGGATGGGCCTTGCGCCAGGTATAGTATATGTTTCCTGAAATAAATGGGATGGGATTTACAGAGCCAGCTTTAGACATAGACAAAGTATGCAGTTGCTGGGGCAGCTGTCTGCTTTGCCTCTGCCAGAGACCTGCCACTGCTACTGCCAAAGGAAAGGATGCTCTGAGTAAACTAAAAACTCTTGCTCATCCTTCTCACACGAAGCAGTGGTCATGGCCCCTTGTTCTGGCACAGGCAGGAGCACCACGCCTACCTCTCCACAGCTCTGCCATCTCCGTTGACAGCACTCACCCATGGGCTAGTGAGATTCTGCATTTTCTTTGCCTCTGAGTCAGCGCTGTTTCCTGCATTATTCCAGATTCAGATGTTTCATTGATATTTGTCTCGTTTAAATTGGTATGCAAGATAATGAAATAATTTTGAAATCTTTCCATTAGCTATTCTGAAATATAACCCTGAATAGATCTGAGAGTACTGGGATGTTTTTAATACACCTTAAGGCTATCATCCCTCCAATGCTTTTTTTAGTCTTTTCCTTGTTTTCTCAAAAGATCCTCCACTCAAGTGACCCCACCCGAATCATCCTCTCCGTTTTTCTCTTTACACCTGAGGTCCCATTCTGAAATAAGGATTCATTATACAGCATGTTGTTCTCCCACGATCCTAAGAGATTTCCTCTCCCTCAATAAACTCATACTTTAAATAGAGAAGAAGGAAAAGGGTAGGAGAGCAAGTCAAGAAACAGAAAAGTGAGCTGATTTTCTCTATATCGGTAGCCATGTTGTTTATTTGACATACCCAAGAGTGCAATATAACAGTGCCTGGCATAGAGAAGTGCCTGCAAAATGAATGTAGTGTACCCTAAGACAACAGAAAATCTGTCCAGTATAATGGAAGGCACATAAAACTAGAAAGAATCAATTCAAATAGCCCCACAGAGTGCAAGATGGACTGAGACAACCTGCAGGGATATACAAGGGATAAACTTCGTACCAGATAGCCCAGGCAATTTCACTGAATTATTTCACCAGAGGTACAGTCAGTGCTGAATAAATTCTTCAATAAAATCAGAATTTAGCAAAAATAATCTAAATCTGTTGTGGCAAGCAGAAGAGGAGGCCTCAACTGGGTTTCTGAGGAGACAGAAAAATAATTTCTGAAGTCTAGTCTCTCGTTTTAATTAATTCCTTCTTCTAACCTACCAAACTGTAACATAAAAATAGCTCAGATTATACTCTAGGGCAGTTGTTTACATGCATATTTACCAATTCTCCAGTGAGCAGATTTCTGAAGCAGATCACTCACTGCTTAATTTTCTCAGCAGAGGGAACACAGAAATCTAGCCACAGTGAAAGCACCCATGCTCTTCAGGGGTAAAAGATAAGGGTTGTAATAGTCAAACTAGAAGCAAAATCTGAAGAGATGTAAAATACTCATCATGTCTATTGATTTTAAGCTGCCTGGAAGCATCTCCTGGGAATGTTTCTCTAGATATTATCTCTGTAATCATAGTATTTTCAATTGTAAATTCAACTGCTCTGTAGCAGAGCATTCATATTGTAAACACAAAAAAGTGTTGAACTGATAAATGCGTTGCTAGCAGAGATCAAATGACATATTCATTAGCTGCATCAGGTTCTGGGAGGTAGGACAGGTTTTTTCAATGACATTTCTTCCATTTCTGACTCCAGTTATTGACAGCACTGATATGGTGCCTGGTTCTGTTCTCCCACAAGCACCAGTTACTGAAGGGAGTGACATCTTGAAGGGCTGAGATCCATTGTCAGAAAACATCTATTGACAATAAACTTTTTGTGAAAAATCAGTTTAGGAAAAAAGACGTTTAGGAACCTGGATATTTGGGGACACTGATCTGCATTTACAGGCTTCCAGACATTCCATCTTCTAAGTGATTCTCTATCTGCTACTCTTATTGAAAGGCTGTTTCAGAATCATGTTCTGTCATTAGAAATCTTCTAAATTCCAGTAGAAAATGTAATCATGATCAGATATGGCACTCCCCAGGCAGGCCTGCCAGGCCGAGGGCCTGAAGGAGAGCCACACAAGAACACACACAGACGCAGCAGGAGAGAGAGCAGGAAGAGAGAGGGCAGAGCCCTCCGACTTTATTTATATGTNCAGAATCATGTTCTGTCATTAGAAATCTTCTAAATTCCAGTAGAAAATGTAATCATGATCAGATTCTTCTTAAGCCATCACTTTTCTTTAGAGGAAATAATTTTTGCCCCTCCCTGTTGTGTTTACAATATCAGCCATATCGCCACTCAGTTTTTCTTTTTTTGGACTGATCTAGACAAACTTTAATTTTGAGTTTGTTTTTTAAGATGCCTCAGGTCTCAGAAAAACCCTTTTCTGTGCATCTCTTCCAGACTGAATCCCTCTCTTGAAAAAGGGTGGCTGAGATTCTGCATAATGTTCCCAGAGATGTCACTGCCCTTTCCCAGCATGCCAATGTTCCTTCTCTTCCTGAAACACCTCACACCGTAGTTTACTGCAGCTGCTTAGAAAACAGATCTTTAGCCTAAAAGCCTTTTTAGCACTGCATTCAGTGACTAAATGAAAGTTACTGAGCCACCGTATAGAATCTAGGATACCTCTTTATGGTTAAAGAGTATGTTTCAGTCTTAAATGTTAGCCTTATTCTACTTAGCATGAAAACATGTGTCATTTTAAAGGGATGTCTTGTAATTAATACATTCTCTGGAGGCACCAGGCATGGATTGCTGGAACTCTGAAAGCACAGACCAGTCTTTGCACAAAAGAGCTGCTATTCTCAGTAAAGATAATCCTACTCTATATTCAGTATGATTTTATTCACACATTCACATCCCCCTACTTAAAATCATCACAGCAGATTTTGGAAAAGGTATGAAATATAAATACAAGCACAGTTGATGTATGCAGTAAATACATCCATATATTTAGAAAGGACCTCTTACATAGTGCATTCCTAGATGACAAAATGAGTCAGTGATTATCTAAAGCTCCCAAACTTAGAGGCTCCAAGGAAGACTGTTGAAAAATGGGGAAAAGGAAAATTACACTGGCAATAGAGGATTTAGAAGGCAGCTTTTAATATGTTACTAATTTATGCAGCTGATACCTTAAGCATCTTAATATTCCAAACGAGGATACCAAAATATCTTTCCAAATTCAACTCCTTAAGACTGATAAAAATTCACATGTAGACAGAGAAGTCTCCTCAACCTGATACTCACTGACACCTACCCCATAATGTTCTCCACATTGAAACAAAGCTTTAAGTGTACTCAGAGAGGGCAGCTGGAGTGTTGTAAAGATTGCCTGCAGTAAAACCATAAAAGGAGGGGAAAAAGATGGATCTGCTGCTGGGACACTGGAAAAAAGCATTTGTGATAGAGAAAAAGTAAGGGGGAATGATTCGCGATGGCCTAATTACATTAGAAACACTTATTCATGTAGTTGAAGAAAAAAACCCAATGGAAATGGAGGAAAGAACAGCCCTTAGGTCAACCTGATATTTGTTTTCCAGCACGTGGAAAACCATTCCTCATGAAAACTGTTTTCTGCCATTATACAAAAACTCATCATAAAAATGAATGTCTCAGAGAAGCTGTTGTGTGTTATCATTGGAGAGCCACTGCTAATCCTGACCCTTCAGGAGACGTATAAAACTAGCAGGTGTAGTTCCAATGGGAGATGTCCACAAACAACAGGTATATTTTGGCACCTATACAATGCATTTATGGCTATTGCTTCCCACTAGAAATAACAAAATGTGTTTAAGCAGTATACAAAATATCAGCTATCACTGAATTATATTGCAAGGATGATCTCTAACCCTTAAAAGAGTGACTGTTTCTATTTTAATGCAATAGTTTATAAGTTTTAGGACAGTAAAGCTAGCTGATGTTTTTCACAATATGCAGATGATCAGCTTCTCCAGCAGGAGCCTCAAAATGAAATATTATTAACAATTTATGATTATTTCCATGCAGATACTGAATGACTAATTCCTATCATATTTTTCTGCAGTTGCAGGAGGGAGGGTTTCTGCACCTGTTTCTCTTTTTCTCCTGTAAATCTAATAATCAGTTAAATTGTACTCAGCCAGCTATTAAATTTCAGATCTGTTAGTATATTTCATGCATTTAAAGACTGGCAAAATGTGCAGTCATATAGCCACAATAAAATACCACAGTGATAAAATGAAAAATGATCACCAAGCATGCAAAACTTCACAATCTTGGATTTTTTTGCAACAACCAATTAAAGCCAATATTGGATATTCATATACAAACTAGGAGTACCCCATTAATGCAATAAAGCAAAAGTTTGGGAAAATATGGTCTGTTTCCACTGATATTTTTGTTGTTAATTATTAGAAATTTATGGAAAACTGATTAGCTTATGTTATCATACAGAGAGTAAGGCATCTTAGCATTTTGAGAACAGAAAGTTCATTAATTCATTAGTCATAAATCCCTATATTTTGTTCATATACCTCTATTGAACTGACTGCCTTGTGTCTGAATAAAAAATAATTTATGTTTTGGCAACACAATTATTTGAAGGCGTCAACAAACAAAATCAAACATTGCAAATAGCTCCAATTCTACCACAACTGCTCTGACAACCCGCCTAATAGAGTGATAATTATTCATTCACATATTTGTAGCCTAAGAATGGCAGTTTAAAGCCTTTATGTACTAATTTCCTCATATATTTCCCGAAGATAGGGGATTTAAAGTATGTACACACACGTACATACACACATGTGTATGCATTTTCATACACATTTACTTCACAAAAGGCCAACCACATGGTTTGATAAATATAGGTGGATAAATAGGTAGGTAAGGGAGCTATGATGACCCAGCAGCAGTACTGATCACTGAGTCCATCCAAAATTTTCCACTGACAGATTTCTTAATGCTTTGCAAAATTTTGAGTGTATCAATTGGAATGTTGTATGCCACATTTTTGTGTTAAAATGCCTCAGCTATTTTGGAAAATACAACTAAGAAAAAAAAATATGGATTTATGCATAGCAAAAAAGAAGTAGCCAATTACTTTCTCATTAAGAAGACCTCAACCAGCCTGCTTAAGATCTGGGACCTAAAATGTTCAAGGAGCTTTCCAGAGTGTCAAGAATTTGTGTTATAATTAACATAGGCTTGCCAAGTTGGTGAAAAGGGTTTAAATTGAAGTTGTGATGGGATGGGAATATCAATCCATCCCAGTCCCACCAGTCTGATGTCTGTGCCTTTAACAGAGCATGAAGAAGGATCACATGTTAGTAGGAAGTCACCGGAAAAGCAGCACAAAAGAATTCCAGACACTCCAGCCAGAAATTAGGCTTTAACAGGGGCCAGCCTAAATGCCACTGTGAGGAATAAAGAAAATACTGTTTTACATCTTTGCCATCAACATGGACAGTGGGATTCAGTGCACCCTCAGCAATTTGCTGGCAACACCAAGCTGTGTGGTGGAGTTGGCACATTTGAGGACAGGGATGCCATCCAGAGGGACCTGGACAGGCTTCAGCGGTGGGAGGTGGGCCCATGGAAACCTCATGGAGTACAAGGCCAAGAGCAAGGTCCTGCATATGGGTGAGGGCAATCCCAAGCACAAATGCAGGCTAGGCAGAGAATGGATTGAGAACAGCCCTGAGGAGAAGGACCAGGGGGACTTCCAGTACATAAAGTGGGCTTACAGGAGAGCAGGAGAGGAACATTTGAGAAAAGCATATAGTGATAGGACAAGGAAGCATGGCTTTAAACTGAAAAAGCATAAATTTGGATTAAATATTAGGAATAAATTCTTTGGTGTGAGGGTGGTAAGGCTCAGGTTGTCCAAAGAAGTTATGGATGCCTCATCCCTTGAATTGCTCAGGCCAGGCTGAATGGGCCTTTGAGCAACCTTGTCTAGTGGAAGGTGTCCCAGAACATGACAGGTGAATTGAAATTAGATGATCTTTAAGGTCACATCCAACCAAAACCATTCCATGTTTCTATGATTTTTATAAACTTTTGAAGCTGTACACTTCAAAAGCATTAGTTTCTAAAGTCGATCTCACATAGGTTTAATCTCAGTCAGGTGTTCTTGATCCTAGAGTTTCAAAACTAAAACTTCCTCCCTAACTCTTTGTGGCAAGTGAAGGTTTTGTAGCATCTGGCTTCCCAAGATGGCACATGGGTGTGGTCTCTCACCAGGTGCAGCAGGTGGTGCATCAAGAGGAGCTAGTCACCATACAAGAAACATCTCATTTGGGACTGAACTGATGGACAAAGCTGGAGATGAAGAGAAGCCATGCCAGGAGCTTTTTAGAAGAGTGAGGCAAAAAAAAGAGACAAGAAATAGGATGAGGAAAAAAAGTGGGAGTTTGTGCCTGGTCAGAAAGATACTGAGAGGTATGGAAGCCAGCAGGCCTTTTGCAGGGAAACATCCTCTCCTAAAATGTGTAAAACTGAGCTGGCAGAGCAACATCTTTGAATTCCTATACTGTCATAAAATAGGTATTAACTTCACTGATTACAGGTGTCCTCACCTTCCTCCCTTTTCTGCTTCACGGACGTTCCCAGCCTGCTTGCATTCTCACATACACTGTTAGCATTTGTGTCAGCACTGCAGAGCTAGTGGTCCGGTCTCTGTCCCAACTGGTGGGATGCATAGTTCCACAGGACCCTATTTATAACCAGGGAGTTATATTTAAAATATTCATTAAAATATATTGTTGCAGTGCCTGCAGCACTTTTACACTATGTAATGCTGTGGCCATAGATAGTTCTGGTAACTCCAGGAATAGAACTACCACCCCCTCACTGAAAATGGGTTGTTTGACATTTTTATTAGCTCCGGCCTTTGTTCCATGCAGATGACTGCCAGTTACCTACACTGGCATGACTGGTAGGAAAGTAGGTAGAAGGGAAGCACAGCTGACAGCATCTGGCAAGCCTGTGAAGCTAAATCAGCATCAGTGCCACGTGCCTTCTCAGTGAGGACGGAATGGAGAGGTAGAGTCGTGACAGCGCATTCCAAGGTGTCCCTGTGGTTCTTCCAGCTTGCTCTGTCAATGTTTCATCTCAGGTTATTAGTATTTATAAAAGCATGCCCTTAAAATAGCTTTATGGTGTTAATAGAAGCAAAAATAGCAGTTCTTGTGCTTAAGTTGTTCATAGCGGGGTAATATAGGGCTAAATTGGGCAAGTACAGAAATCATAATAGCACAACCCAGTTTAAGGGTGACTTTCAAATCCCCTTCATGTCTTAAAAATCACTGACTCTAAGCTAAAATTTAGACCAGGATACATTCCTTCCTGCTTTACAGAAAATCCTTCTCCCTTTAACAGGTGTGAGACTTGGGGTGACTTTTGCTTCAAGACTGCTTAAATCTACTCACTAAGTCTTCCACTCACAAGTGAAGCAACCACAAAATTCTCCAACTTCTGAAAAACACATTATTTCAGAAAAATATTTCAGATTCTCATTTGACATTTATAAAATAGACATGTGTATTCTCCTGTTGTGGGTTGATCCTGGCTGGACACCAGGTGCCTAGCAAAACTACCCTGTCACTTCCCTTCTCAATTGGACAGGGAGGGGAGAGAAAATGTAAGGAAAGGCTCACATGCTGACAGATCATACACCAATTACCATCATAAGCCAAAAAGGCTCCACTTGGGGAAATTAGTTTATCACCAATAAAATCAGAGTAGAATAATGAGAAAATAAAATCTAAATCTCAAAACACCTTCCTACCACTCCTCCCTCCTTTGCTCTCATCTATCTCCTCCCCTCAGGTGTCACAGGAGGATGGGAATGGGGGCCGTGGTCAGTTCATCACCAGTTGTCTCTGCCGCTCCTTCCCCCTCAGTGGGCAGACTCTTCACGCTCCCTACTCCAGTGTGGAGTCCCTCCCAAGGGAGACAGTGAGGGCACAGCTCTCTGACCAGGGGCTGCCCATGCTGCAGCTCCTGGGGCTGGAGCATGGGCAGCCCAGGTGTTCCTTCTGCACTGCCCTTGGTGGCTGTGGAATGGCTCCTCTCACAGATTCTCACTCTTCTCTTCAGGTGCAGTTTCAGAAAGAACTGAAAAATATTTTATTCACGACCTATAGAACATGGAGAGGGGAGCATAAGGGGCATTGCATTTACTTTTTTTCAAATTATTTCTTAAATAGGCACAGCAGTGTACGTGTCTATTCCAGGCACAGTGGATCAATGACCTTCTGGCACCAAAACTGATGAATTGTTCGCTGTTCTTCTCTAGACAGTGTTGATTATGTTTCACTGAGAAACCCGTGCCTTTTTTTTTTTTTTTCAAATTTCCTATAGGTCTGTAAGTATCCTCTGTGATTATTGCCTGATGAGCCACAGACAATATTTGAAGTAACATACTGCATGTTCCAGGATGAGACAAGGAAGCACAGGCTATTACAACAGTGTGTCCAAATTCCAACCTCACTTGACACTGGAGTCGGTCTCAATCACATCAGTGAAGTATAAGGGAAGCTCTGGAGAAAGAAGAGGAAAATGAATTACTTTATCATGCCTTGGCATAATAAAAAGTAATTTTAAAATTTAATAATCTGAAAAACTTTATCATCAGGTTTTTTGGGACTGATATTTTTCCTGTAGTAAACTACTAATTGTCTGGAGGGACTATAGAATATTTTTTTAAAGTAGGCTGGTTTCTTATTTGAAATAGTTAAAAAATTTCTTACAAATGTTGTTTCATAAAGGAAACAACACAATAACAAAACTGGAAGCTTTTCCCATTTTGTTTCCTTTAAAATTTTCAGTTGCTTTAGACAAAAATGTTTGTCTTTTTGCTGATTTCTTTTTTGCTAAAACAAAGCAAATGCTAAAACAATATCCCATGTAAACTGCAGAGGCTGACAAATTAATTTTTGTGGCTTAATATCAGGTAAATAAATCTTGCCATTACTAATTATTTTTCGACCTTGCATAGGAGAATAGGATTAGACTGACTACAACTGACACTGATTATGTGAGACAGGATGTTATTAAATCCCTTTGGGGAGCTTTTGAAAGATCCACCACATTTAGAGCAGAGAGCTTTTCTCTGTATTAGCTCATTTATGGAGCAATTACATGAGACTTAGTATAAAAAAATGTCAGGAAAAACACTGAACAAACAGCTAAAGTGGAATTTACGCCACTCCCATTTCTGTCAAAATATCTCACAACCTCACAGCCTTAAAATATTTTGTCAAGGTTACCTATAGCAAAGCTATATATCAGTAAAAGGTATGAGATAGATTAGATTAAGACTACATGGAAGAAATCTTGTAATGGTTATGAGGGAAGCAGAGATGCTTCCTTGCTCAAATGGCTTCTTTGCATCAAGAGCTCAAATTTAATTAATTTTGCAGGCTTGAAAAGCCTAATGTTTTCATTTAAGCCATCTCAGGATTTTCAAGTTTTGTTATTTCGTCAGAACACTCCTATAGAGGCTTTCTCGGTGAAGTGCAGAGAAATACGCAAAATCTACTGGCTTGAAAAGCCTCTGCTCATTCTGGAAAAACCTGTGGCTAAATTCCCTGTTTTGGTTGGTTGGGGTGTTTTTTTTTTTCAAAATTAAGATTTCTCAGATGATTTTTATGAGATAAAGGCCATTTCCAAAACTGTGTTCCTAAACTGACTGTTTTCCTAATTTCCATAGTTGAGAATGAAAATGCATAGTGAAGTACCACAGAACTGTCTGTATTAAATATGTACACACCTATTGATTACGACATTTGCAGTTTGAGAACATCAAAAAAGCTGTGAAAAAATGCATAATTCAAAGTAATACTGACAGTTCACTGAAGAACCAACAGCACCGAGGTGTCAGACTGCAGAGATTTATTCTAACCCCCAGTTTGATTTCAAAGTTGATATTGCCGTAAATTCATTTGATGGCAACACTTAATACTTAGGCCCTCACATTTTTATGTCTTCCCTGGGTGTCTTCACATACTTAATCCAAGTCCAGTATGGAAGAAGTTAAAAGATACTTACATGTTTTTTCCTTAGGTACAGCTCAGTGGTATAACTAAAGTAACATGCTGGAATTCACTTACAGCTTCTCCTCAGTGTCTCAACCAACATCTTGCTTCCAGTAGTCCTTGACAGGAAGCCAAACCCAGGGCAGAGTTAGAGCAGTGGCAAGAGCCTCAGCAGGGTTATCCTTTCCCATAAACAGTGAGATTCTCTGCTGCTCTCTGTAGCACTCCTGAAATATGTCCTGTACGTAAGGACATGTTCATGGTCCAGAAGTTCCCTACTTTGCAGGACCCACTGGTAACTGATGGTGAATACTGGAGGGTAGGATTTTCTGCATGTGTAGTGATCACTGACCACAGGGAAAGTTTATGCAAAAATTCTGGTTCATAAATATGGATATGCTTGCATGAGGAAAACCTGATTTTTTACTGAGTTTATCCTTCCAGGCATGTTATGTTGCATTTCTGATATTGCAAGGGAATAAAGCAATACTGTATGAGGTATTCTGCGTGGCCAAATATTGTAGTTCTTACTCAGAGTTTACTCAGGAAAAACCACCTTTGACTTCAGTGAGGATTTGCTTGACTAAGGACTGCACAGACTGTTTTGAATCTTACCAGCATTGCTTGATGCGAATGTTGGGCAACAGTTCTCATTGCTAATTTGCCTGCCTTGTCCTTCTCCCGGGCTCAGGATCTGCTTTTGCTGGGTGTTATTCATAGCTTCTATTGCTCGTTCAGATTGCTTCTCTTTGTGCTTTTCATCCCCAGCAAACATTCTGCAGCTATTGTTGGGCTGCTGGTAGATGAGCACAGAACCTGGTATGCAGGACTTGAACCTCAGCCCAGATTCAATTAACACTGTTAAACATGTTCTCACTATGGTGCTCAGAAGGAATTTTGATGACCCTCTTTCAATGAAGCATAAATTTGTTTAAGCTGATGTTTTTACAGTGCAAAAATATAAGGGCTTGATTCACAAATCTTAAGACCAAATGCTTCTCCAGTAAAATAGATGGAGAAGCACCCATTTAGAGCCATCAGAAGGTCAATTGTAAATGCTTGTTCTGACCTAATATAGTCATACTATAAAGTTATTAAATGTGTGTGCTGTAGCATCACTCTGTTTTGTAGCTTTAATACTGCTTTAAAGTAAGATATCCTGAATAATAATTAATACCAAATTATGCCATAGCGTTCTAAGACGCAGCAAATCTAGCTAGGTTATCACTCGTATGTCTTATGAGCCACACCTAGCCATGGTTTATCCTCTATTCATGCTACAGGGTACGAAATTCCTGGGTGCCAACCTGCCTATGGCAACCTAGAATTCTCCAGGGCAGGCTCGCAAAATCTTCACCTACTCTCTGGGACAGGTAACTAATAAGTGATGTTTTGTGAAGTTATGCTTTCTTTCTAACTTTCTGATGTCCGTAAAAATGTTTCATTTCTTCATGTCAGTCTGTGGTCTCTCATTGTTCAGTTCCACTATGTTTTCTGGACTAGGGGAGTAACAGCAGATCTGTTTGTTATTGTACTCTAGATGCTTGCCTCAGCCAAGCCTGTAATACTTGTTCTTAATATGCATAAAAATTGAAAGTTGTTTAAGAAGCTGCAAAATCCACAGCTGCCTGCTACCAGTTAATCTCTTTTTCTGACGGAATAGTTTGACAATACAGGTGCACAGCATTTCACTGTTGATATCACAGTTATCTGGGCAGTTCACCCTCCTTTCTTAATTGCTGGTATGTATTTATATTCTCTTTCCTTTATCAGGTTTGCATTAATCTTGGGTCTCCTAAACTAAGGATTTTTCAACGCTAAAAGTACAGAATACTGAAATGATGGGGGAGTTCTGACTGATTCTGGTTTACATTTCTATGCAGCATATAGTATAAGTTTAAGTAATGACTCAGTTTTCCATATTTTGCTTAAATTCTCTTCTACTTTTCTCTTGAATGCATTGTTTATTCTTTTTTGCTTGACTTTATTTCAAGTGACAGGTATGTAGAAGAAATGCCATTCACTAATCCTATAGCTTTCAATGACACATGAAATATTGTAATATGTTTCAAAGTAAGAAGGTAATTAGGCTAACAAATAAAGACAGACTAAGCTTCAGATTGGTTCCTGCAGCCTATTGGTTTTCTGAATAATGTGTGAGAATTTTCATCTTAAGAGTGCTGCTAGTGTCGGAAAGACATAAGTGAGTATTTTTGGGGTATTTTTCACACTGTCTACACTCTGTGTAGTGAAAAAATCCAGTAATCTTGGAAAAGTGGTTTGAATTCCTTCTTTTCAGTCCCCTGGGATTCTGCAGGTACACTCTACCCTTACCTGGTTTTAGAAGAGCTTGATGCAAAATAGCTTTGCTTTGCAGCTTGTTCTTGCTAAAATCAACAGATGACCAGTGAAGTGAAACATAATCCAGGCATATAAAACTCTTTTACAAAATGTTTGACCCTAATTCCAGCTTGGTTGAATATTTGGAAGTCCTTTAAAATCAGAACAAATTCACACATCCACAGTGTAATCCCTTGAGTTTGATCTTACATTCTGTTTTTAAATGGATGTCCATGTGGAAGTTCTGAGTCTTGGGATGCCAGGCTCACTATAAAAAATATCTTCTTTTTCTATCACCACTGTCTATTTGTAGTTGTTACTTACAAAATAAAAAAACCTTACTCTTGTAGAGAACAATGCCACAGTTTATCTCCAAGTGTACTACAAGTTAAAATGCACAAATCCAGGATTTTAGCTAAGGCTATTTAGCCATTTCATAAGAAAAATTAAAATAAACAGCCATTGGAAGATAATTTTCATTTTCCTACCTGCTTTTTGAAAAGCTCACAAGGATCTAAATTTTTAGAGAAATTTTTGCATTTCCTGAAAGCTAGCTTGTTTCTTTCCTGTTGATTAACTCTGATCTGAATCACATTGTTTCAATGTACCTAGACTGTAAAATACATCTGGAAACTTGCTTTCCAGTTATATTGAAAAATACCACCTTGCTGAAGGAACTAATAAAAAACCCAAACATTTGTTTGGTAAAGTGAAAGATAGTATGACAAGTGTCAGCATTTACAAAATGAGGTTATGTTCTATTTTGTCCAGCCTGATGCACCTTAACCTTTAAAACTAATGAGAAAGCAGTAACAGTACCAGCAAGAGAGTTAAAGTAAAAACCTAAGTTTTGATTAACCTGGAATGCTGAAGTTGTTCAGTTATAAGGTGCCAAGAAAAAAAAGATGGCCTGTGTTTATGTAATCCCCATCGCAAGGTGCAAGAGGAATTTTTGGGAAAGTGGAGTAATGAATGTGCTTCCTCACTGTTCAGTTCTTCGGGGTGCTGTGTCGCAGGGTAGGTGGAAGCAGAGGGCTCCCGGGTCCCCTCTGAAGGAGCACGTTGTGCATTGCTTTTCACATGAATGGCGTGAGCAGCTCTTCAGATGAACACCTGCTGCCGGATTTAGTCCCTCCACACTTGCAGAGAGCTCCTTCATTTGCTGTCTCACTCCAAAAACAACCCAAAAGCCAGTGCCGAGGTGTAGGACTGGTAACGAGAGGTTGGAGGAATGCAGTCCTGTTCCCTCTCCTTTCCTATAGAGCCACAAAAAAGGTGACAAAACAGAGTCTTACACTGAAAAGCCAGTGCAGCCAGGGGAGCAGGATAAAATACTGAACTAATAAATGATGACATTCAGCTGGGAGGAAGGTTGTGTGAAATGATGGCACAACATGCTGAGCGCTGGGGAACTTGCTAGAGGTGAACTCATTTATACTCTTGCAGAGTAGAAGACTTCTCAGTTAACAAGTCCCAAAATAGTGTGCTGCAGTGTACAAAACAAGGTAGGGCTCAAAATAATTAGCCACAGATGACAGATGGCAACTCCTTTCTCTTTTTTTCCTTCTTTTCTTTTGCTGTAATATCAAGTTGATCAAAGGGCTGAGGATCATTTGTTATTGTAGGAAAACTAAAAATACCTTGAAATATTCAGCAAAATAAGTTCATTCAGGTACGAGCCAGTAGCTCTCATTGTTCGTGTTCAACACCTTATACATGAGTCTATGTGTAGTAATAGTTTCCCTCAGAATCTGAATTTCATGTGCACAGCTGAGAATTTGGGTGTGTCCAGGCTTAGGAATATTATTTAATCAATTTATTAAATAAATTTCTTTAACTTCATTGTTTGCTTCTGTTACAAACCAGTGATCTATTCTACTGCCAGAAAGTTTTCCAAAAAGTGCCCAGAGCTCACCTCTGGCATGTCCCTTGAGCAATGCCATACAGCTGTGTGTGAGGGGAACCAAATGCTGAAGAACAGAGACTGCAGCAGAACTGTGTGACCTCTGAAGGTGTCTGAAGGGTCAGAGCTGTGTCTCACTCTAGGCAAGAGCAGTGTTACCTCTGGGCTCGTTCGGAGTAATATCAGGCAAGCATGGGCACTCTTCTAGAAACAAACACCTATGGATTCAAGTTAGAGATACAACAGGAGCTTCTCCACGAGCTTCTGTCTTGTATGACTTCTGTCACAACAGAGGATCAGAACACAACTGTAACAGATACAGTTAAAAGGAAAATTCAGTGATTTACTCAAATAATGTGATATACACTGTTTATAACAGAAGAAAAACAATAGCATCTGCAGTTCCTCCCCTACCCCCAGCCCCAGTAGTAATTCTGTCTGACTGGTTCTAGAGCCAAAAAAGTATATTTATTTTTTTCAGCTGCTTAGCATAACCTTTCTGATGGAAGTGTTAAGCCAGCCCACCTAAATGAGTCCCTCAAGCCAGACAAAGATGAATTTCAAATCAGAGGAAAAAGAAAAGAATGGGGAAAGGAAGGAAATAGTTAAGGTGAGAACAGAGATAATAACCTCTGTCCAGTAACCTATGTCTGAATGTTTTATACCAAATAAAACAGGAACAAAATTCTATCCCTACTGCTAAAGCACATTTCTCCAGTATTCCCCTACCACACTTCCAACCTCAGTCCTTTAATAGAAAGAGTAAGATCAATTTCAGGTTGCTTCTGGGCAGTGGGCTTCACTCATTCTCATTACATTCCTGTTACAAATAAACTGCACAATTCAGGGGGAACCACACTTCTGTTCCAGCACAGCTTGATTCAGATAAATCGGGGAAATAAACAGACAAAAACAAAAGTGGGAAAGGTTTAATAACACAATTAAAAAATAACTTTATAAGCTTTTGAGCTGATGTGGCAGGCTGCTTTCAGTAATTTCCAGAGGGAGTGCTTATCCCTGACTACAAACCAAAGCAATCTAGAAGCTGGCCACTCGAAGCTGTAAGGAGAGCTACTGCAACTGAAGGCAGCCTGCTTAATCACCTGGAGAGCTCTCTTTAGCTTTCTAATCGCAAATTGAAGTCTACCTCTAATTTTGCTTCCTCAATTTTTCAATACCTTGCTATTTTTTTCCCCTTTCTTATCACCTCTCAGTAGTCTGGATTCCCTAGTGAGATGCAGTGCAGACAGGTAGGATTCCGACAGACATTAAAAAGCAGACAACAACTGCTCAACAACTTCAAATAACTTTCTGTCTGAGGCAACCCCCCCAATAGCCTGTGTTACATCAAGACATATTTGTTGCAGTCAGCCTTTGCTGCTGGTTTTCTTATGCTTTCAAACCCTGCAGCTTGACACTGTAACTCACCATTTCTGCTGCTGAATATTTTATGCAGACTTATCAGCCTCTGGGAAACTAGGAAATAGCGACTCTTACAGAGGTGAACCTTCTTCCAGAGTTTTGGGAAGAGCAGATTCTGGACAGCAGGCAGTGAAGATCCCTTAATCCCTGGGAAGGGTCAGGGCCATTATAACTCTGCTCTCTTGGACAAATGCTGGCTGAAGTTTGCCATGCCAGAAGTTACCTTCCTTTTCTCCCAGCTTCACCAGCTGATTCATTTCAGATGTGTTCCAAGCACTAGGCAGCAATGCAGACAGTATGAAGTAGGGCATGAACATGAACAGAGTCCTTCATCACGGTAAGAAAATAAACATGTGCTTCCTACCTCTAGAGAATGAATCAGAAAGCATGTATTCCTCCTGTAATCACATGCTTGTTTTCTTCCCTTTGAACCATATTTTCCAGCTATCCATCCCTTCTTTTTCTAGCAATACAGAGAAACAAATTGAACAGGACTTATTCAACTTCTGTAGGATCTCTTACTCTGTCTAAACGTTTTCATTTAAGCCATTGATACTAAGAGTCTACCTGCCAGAGCTGAAAACAATTAGATCCCACTTTAAGGAGAGCCTAACAGAGGCACTAGGAGGCAGCTTGGAAGAAGGCAGAGATCGTAGTAACAACTTCTGCTGCTTCCACTGTTTCCCTCTGCTTTAGTCACCTTTGAGTTTGGGCACAAGACTCCTGCTGTTTCACTGTGCACTTCATTCATTTCTCACATACTCAGGTATTTCACCTCAGAAGTGTCTCGTAAGCAAAAATGGTCATCTCATTAATAGGAGACAGAAACTTATTGGGAAGATTCCAGTTCCAAGTCAAGTTAGCAGAAGTATTAAATCAGTCCTCAGAGAGCTGGCTCAGCCCTTCAGTCCCTGCTCAGCCCCACACCAAGCACCAGGCTAGGGTTCCCAGTGACAGTGCACATGCTGGTTTGTGAGCCCCCATTCTTCCTTCTCCATGAGCTGCTCTGTACCCTCGCTTAGTGCTCTGCACAATAACACTCCCTGATCACAGGTCTGGTTTCTCACAGTTCATTTTCATTTGCCCTTTGTATTTTTCGTACACTGGGGGAATCAAAATCGTCTGCTGAAGAAACTTCATATAAAATAATCAAAACACCTTTAGGGTCTGTTTCTGAAAGCTGTAATTCTATTCATGGTATTTCTATTCAATCCATTCAGAGCCTTAGGTTATGGATAGCACCTTTAAATAAAGGAAAACTTGTATGTCTTTATTATGAGTATGTTTTAAAAGTCTTGTCACGTTTCATTGACAATAATGGCATTCACTTAAGACAACTCAGTGCTGACAGATGGTCCTCTAAGGGTTTTTTGCATGTCAACATGTAACTGAATTTTCATATCTTAATCACCTCATATTATAGTTAATACTGAAGGCTCGTGTTGGATAGATGTGTCTGTGGGCTTCTGATATTTTTTACAGAAGTCACCCTTCTGCAATGAAAGACTATCAGGTCATTATAACCAAAACATAATTCAGTTTTATTTTTAAGAGAGATCACTCTTTTCTACCTCTTATGAATAAGGCCAGTACAGTTTAGCCACATTTACCATATGATATATCTTGTCAGGTCTGAATTTTTACTTGTGTGAACTAGGAAAGAGTGAGGTACTCATGTCCAAAGAAAGCTACATTCCAAAATCCAGTGATATATCTATTTTAAAGTAGCTGTATCAACTCTACAGGTGCCTCAAACAGACTTTCATGTTAAGGATCTATCCCACAGCACTTGGCACTTCAACTGCTAAACATCTGTCTTTTCCCCACCTCTCTTCCAAATGACTCCCTAATTTTTCTGATAAAAGATCCCTCTTCTCTGGTTTAAATTCTGCCAGAATGCCAGAAAAGGACTCTGTTACTTGTTTTATGTCCATCAGTCATTTGGAAACTGAGCTCCAGATTTGGATCTCCCACACATTTGTTCTGAAACATATGTACAGGCCTTCCTTCTCATAATCCAAACCCAGCTTCAGGTTGTTTATTTTGAAAACAAGTACTGCAAAGAAAATTCAAATGGTTTAATACTTGCAAAAAAACTCCTCCAAAAGCTGTCTAAATATGTTTGTATATATATCTACAGGAAAGAGAGATCTGCATGCAATTTGACAGGCAAACTGTTCATACTCCAAAGTTTCAAATAGTTAACAAACTTCTTTGAAAGTAATGGAGAAATTTGATGGATGTGTTGTAATGAAAAAAATTCCTGACAGTCCTTGGTAAAAATTTGGAAAAAAAAAAAAAGAGGTAAGCTGAACAAAGTCTGTGTGAGCCTGAATTTATAGGAAAGTATCTATTGCAGAACTTGGATACACATTTGCATAAGCAAATTTCTTTAAATTCAAATGAAGATGCTGAATAAAGAGTGCAAGAGAATTGTGATTTGTGGACTTGACTCTGCGCCTGAGCTGCAACATGTAATCTTTTTCCCCAATAAAACTTATAATTTTGAGTCCATAGTTGGATTCTCAGACTCTGGATCTTGACTTTGTAATCTGGTCCCATCCCCCTCCTAATCAGATAAAGCAAGAGCAAGGTTAGACACAAAAACTGCAGACAAGGAAGATAGTTTTGGCATTAACCTTTTGAAACGGTGACCCTGAGCATGTAACACATAATCAAAACTTGATTAACATAGAAATCCAATTACTGCTTCATTAAAAATCTTTTCTTAATCTAGAAAACACTTGTAAAATGCTTGGGCTTCATTTCCCAACAACTACAAGTTGAAGAAAATGTTTTTGAGGGGTCAGATCGAACGTCACAACTGTTTTGTCAAAGCTTTTCCTCCTAAGCTGCGGTTTTGGTGCCTTTCTTGCAGCATGTCCACCTTGGGCAGCACGCAGACCCATTCCAGAGTCATGTCCAGCAAAGATGTGCTGGAACAAAAAGTCCTGGGTAATCCAGACCACCAGACATCGATCAACAAGAGCTGCTGGAGCCAAAATTCCTTGGTAGTCTCAAGATCAAGTTGGCAATGGAGTCCAGCTCCATTGAGTAGCACTGAGGACCCGCTGGCATCTCTGCCAACCATGAACATCCCCAGAGATCTCTGTCCCACATTGCTGTTCCCTGGGCTATGAGCTGCAGGTCAGGAAGGTGTCTCCCAGAGCCTTGCCTCTTGCCTGGCTGATGATCTTCATCTCTGTGATGATCAGCTGCACCCAAAAATCAGAAACAAAACCAGGGGTGTGAATGGCTGCTTTCCCCAAGCCAAGCAGCCCACCTCTTTGCAGAGATCCACAGCAGACTTGCAGTGTTGGGAAAGTGCTTCCAGGAAAGCAAGGGCACAAAGCTGCCCCAACCCCTCTGGCTGCCTGCCATGTTTGTCATCAGCAGCCCAAGCAGGCATGGCATGGCTGGGTGCACAGGTTCTCCCCTGGCCTTTCCTAGAGACCCTCTCCTGATCTTTATGCTCTTATACAGAAAGCACCTCTACAGGGTTGACTGTTATTGGCTTTTCCCTAGATAAAACCCCACAGGGTGGAAGAATAAAACATTATTTTTGAAACTCTCTTCAGAATACATTTTTAAAATTTTCCTCAGTGCTCCCAAATTCCTGATCCTATGAAGTATTTTTTTAGAATGTGACACATTGCAGACATGAAGCAGATCTGATAAACACTTTAAAAGCATTCAGTGGTTCATTTATGTGGGCCCCCACGCCATCTAAGCAAACAAGAAAGGAAATACTATTACCTCATCTCATACACACAGAACTGAGTCAGGAAGAGGGGGAGTTGTCTGATGAGATGTGATTGTCTGCGTCTGAGATACTTGACTAGATTCCCTTTGTAATTAACGGAAATGGATACTTCCAGATTTGCGTCAACTCGTCTAAAAGTAGGCTTCTAAAATAGGTCAGATTAATTTCATCCTGACAGTGCCTGCTCTTGACTAAGAACAGGAGCCAGAGCTGACCAGCAGTAGGCAAGCTTAGGCTTAGTCTTGCCTTAACCCTCCTGAGTGGTACAACCTTTGTCAAAGCCAGGTTCAAGACTCAGAGACCCAAACCCCAGCCCAGGTTACATGTTACTCTTACATGTTTTTTCTTCCAAGACAGGCTTTTTACCCATAAAATGCAATTAGTTCTACTTAGGATTTCACAGCTGCATTAAAATGTCTGTTTCACTACCCAGAAATGAGAACCTTTGATATGGGTGTTTTTCAGTATATTTGGCATAGGCATCTATCTTGCCTTTGTTTTGCATTCTTTTCACTGCTAATTTTCCTCCTAATACTATTAATCAAATTCTTTTTCATTCACTTCAGGAGCAGTGTGAAGGAATATAATCAGTACATTCACGGAGAATTTTCCTAGTTCAAAAAAAAAAAGGGTTTGTTCTGGTTTTAAACAACATTGCAGAACCATCTAAAACCAGAGCCCTGGCATGGCAGGCAGACATGAAAGTGCTGCTGAAGTGGTTTGACCAGCGAGGTGGAGATGTGGGGTTCCTGGAATGCTCCACTGATGGGGCAGACCCACAGACATCAACTCTCATGGAGTAAAGATTCAGGGAGCACCCTCTTTGTGGACCACCTGAGGGTAGAAGGCTCTAGAAATCCTCTGGCCTCCAGGCAAATGAACATCCCCAACTTTGTATGCCAGCAGTCCTTTGTCATCAGCCCATCTGCCAGGCAGATGAGCTGGCAAAAGATCAGACAGGTGCAATGAAAACCTGCTTGTTTTCCAGCACACCTTCCTCAGAACTGGCCCTTATCGTGTGGCATCTGACCTTTGTCTGAAATCCAGTGGGAATGTGTTCACCTGGAGTTTCTACAGCCAGCACTACAGATTCACCCTGACCAACAGCTACAGGCTGAGATAATGTTTGTGGGCACAAATTTCTGTGCAAATATATGTTTCATCTATTGTATACTTTTTATGAGTATAAACAGAGCTAATCAGTGAAAATAATACTTTGGAAAGTTTAAAGACCTGTTTTTAATAACCTTTAAAGTAGCTTCCCTTGAGAGGTTTTCTTTCACCAGTCTAAATATTTAATATTGTATTTACTGTCCTTGTTGTTAAAGAAATATTTTAATGAAGCAAAGTGGGTAATGACTCGCAAACCACCGATTGTCACACGAGCAGAACATTAGAGATCATTAAAAGAAATAGACAACTTATGCTAAAGGTGGAATAATTCACAGGACTTTTGAGCCTGCCCTATAATTCCCTACTTCTTGAAGCTGTCAGAGTTTCAGGAAGCCCATGGAATATAGGATTTGTGTTTTCTAACACATAGCATTAGCAGATTTCTAAGACATAGCACTACCAAAATACTTTTTATTTGCAAATAAATCCTCTCCTTTCTCCTGGCTGTACTTTTTTCCATTTAATTATTTTCTTAGTTTTACATATATATAAAACTAAAGAACCCTGAGGCTCAACTATCCATAGAACATAAATTATGAATCAAAATATAGTGATTTACCAGCATTAAAATACTGTGCAAAGAACTTTTCTAATTAACTGGTATGTGACAGAGAGAAACAGAATGAAGCTGATTTATGGAGTTGGTTAGTTTGAAGAAAAGGGAAAATACTAAATCGTTGACTTTGTGACTCCGTATTTTGACTTTTTATCTTTTCCCACTTTTCAACTCTGATTAAATTACCACTATGAAATATACAGTGGTACAGAGCAAAATTAGTCCCTCCTCATGAAAACCTCAGATTTCTAGAACAAAAACAACAACACAGCATAAGGAATGAGAATCCAAGCACGTCATTATGCGATAACACAGGAAGATAATGGAAAGGGGAAGGTTTTCAGAGAAAGAACATCTGTTTCATGAGATATGAAAAAAACCAAACCAAAACAACAAAAAAACCCACCAAAACAAACAAGCAAAAATCTCCTGAAATACCTTGTACAAAACAAAAAGTGAGGAATTGAAGCCCTGATCCTGTTACTGAAATGCAGAATTTGATACATTACATCTTCTTCTTTCTGCTGTCTCACTCACTTGCTTTGCCTTTGCTTCCTTAGATGCTTGTTCATATAGAACCAAATTCAAGGGAAAACAACAGGGTTTACCTCAAACCAGTAATGTATCTAGATAAGGCTCAAGTCATGCAGAAATCAAAGCCATCTTGGGAATCCTGGGAAATCTACTCTCAGTGTTACAGCTATTAGTACCCATCCAATGGTTACAATCTAAAACTTGGGAAAATTTCCCTATTGTGCCATTCATGAGCGTAAGTTTCATTGTGCCATTGCTTAAAGATAGCTGTCTTTTCAGAACTTGCCTGACTCAAGACAGATATTAAAGCAGATGGCTTAACACTTTCCCAACTGGGGTCTTTTCTTTCTCTCTTTCATTTTTCTTCATCCATAAAAGTGACTATAATTTTTCGTCATTCAGCTTAGTCTTGCCAGAACACAATTTTTTTCCTTCTAAAATTTTTGCCTTTCCATCTAATAACTTGTATTTAATAAGGACTCACTGTTATGTATCTACTATTGTATCTTAAATAATCCTATCATAAATCAGGTGTTACATTTCCTATCTAAAAATTATATGTCCTCTTAAAAACAATCTATTTTAACAGACTTATTTTTTTATAAAAACAAGCTGTTTTAACATATATCAGATGACTCAAAATACACAGTGAGGAGGGGTTCTCCTAGGTTTGAGAGAGTTTAAAAATGTCACCCCATCTTTCCAGCTTGGGTGGAAATGAGTAGAGCTTTTTCAGAATTATGGTTTGCTGGTTGTGAATAACTTTATCTTTGGAGCTGCCTGGGTTATGCCTTAATCAGTGGAGATTTTTTTCCTTTTTTGAACAAAGTTACAGCTATGGTTTACTACCCTAAACATCACATGGAAGAGTCCATGTATGTCGACTGTTTCAGTAAAGCTCATCAGAATAGTCTTGATTTTAATGGATTGAATAATCTCATCCTGAAAGCAAAGATTCTGAGAATACAAATGCTTCAAAGTGAATTTCAAGAGAGAAACTGAGCTGGAAATTTATCCCTCTAGCACAAGCTTCAGGCTGCCAAAACCTACCAAACTGTCCAGGTATCAATCCGAAAGCACATTTTGGCATCTCACACCAGCACTGCCTTCCACCTCAGGATCAAGCTTTACAGAGAACTCGGATTTTTAACCCCAAATTTCCCCCCATAGACAGGTCTAGGCACAGAGGTCTATGCAGAAGCAACTTCATTTGAGGAGTCAGGGTTTTGCTCCTGCTTAATCTCACAACTGAGACCCAAAGCAAGAAGTACCTACATGAGGAAGCAAAAAACAATTACTGGAGGTGATTAACTTTCCCCTTTTTCTCTTTTATTAAGCAGTCTCCAGCTATTACTAACTTAAACAATCCTGACATTCCTATTATATTTGCACCCCAATAGCTCCTCTTCCTCCCAGATGTTAAGCTATGTCCAAAACTTCCCAGTGCAGCAGAATGCTCTAACCTTCCCTGATCTGGCTTAACTTGCATTAACTGCACTTGCCCAGCATAGAACAGCAGCCTCAGTCTGGGCATTTTTACCCAAAATCATAGCTGGAGGACCTCCTGTCTTTTTTTTTGTACAAATCCTAGTGATTAGATTTTTAGAGCAGCAGCAGCCTTGAGATCATATCTCTTTTCACTCTAAACAGTTTTGACACTGTAACTGCCACTTCACAGAAGAAAATCCGAGTTGCCAGGCTACAGGAAGGAAAACTGACCACTCTTCTTCCCCAAGATGAAGAGATGAGTAGCAAGAACAGGCCAGAAGCAGAGCCAGTAAAAGGTAGTATGATGTGTTAACAGCAACAATGAGGACATGTAGAAAAGAGCAGCATGGGTTCTCAGTGTTCCCTAGACAAATTCAGAGTTTAATTCACCAAGTGAAATATAAAAATTAAACAGTTATATTAAGTGAAGCTGCATTAAATGTCTGAATTAGAATATATTATTTTAAGGTAATATAACTACAAGTGGTATCTAAGTATAACTGTAACCACGCAATATGTGCAATTGAAATAGAGCGCTGTGTTGGCAAAACATTCGGCTGTTTCCTCGCTCAGAGCTGCAT
>VYZT01012009.1:1141-12789 GCA_013400735.1 Pomatostomus ruficeps
CATGATTTGCACAGCATTCCTGCTCCAAGTGAGCAGAAATGACTTCCTCAGCCCAAACACGAGGGCATAAATTCCATTTGAAATACTTTTAAAAAATTATTTTATTTTATTTTTTTTTAATAAGTGAAATCTACACGCCGGAAAATAAATGTATCTGGGAGCATGATTTGCACAGCATTCCTGCTCCAAGTGAGCAGAAATGACTTCTCCAGCCCAAACACAAGGGCATAAATTCCATTTGAAATCTTCTCTTTTTTTAAATTTTTTTTAACAAGTTTTTGGTTTTTTTGTTTTTTTTTACACACCTGAAAATCAAACCTATTTGGGAGCATGATTTGCACAGCATTCCTGCTCCGACTCAGCACCTTGGAGGAAGCTTCCCTCTTTCCTATTGCTGAGACCATTCCAGTAATGCTCATTCCAAACCTCAGCCCTGCTGATTTCATTATTCTGCTGCACGGAATTTTTCCAGACACAGCTTAAACCACTGAGCTTGACTTCGAAAACCCCACCAGATTTGAGTCGTGGCTACTCTAAAGACTGAATCAGCCTGGCTTCATTATATTCCTGTTACACTTAACTGCTCCTAAAATATCCCCAGTGCAGCTCAGAGAGTTAACGAATTCGTGGCACTGAGATCCGCGCTCATCCTGGGCTCCACGAGTCAGCCAGGTCTTCCTTTACACCTTAAACGTGCTGGGGAAGGGAATCAGAGGTGGGGTAGCATCAGAAAACCGAAATGTTTTGCTCTTTTCACAGCTCAGGAGATCTGAATCGTTCTGTCCATGGAGTCACCTCCTCGGGGAGATGATGTTCAATCAACCCCTGTGCTGTGCTGTTGGCCCTGTGCTCTTTTGCCACACGTTGAAGTGCATCTCCTTTAGATGATGCGCTGAGAAAATCATGATTTCACTTCTCCCATGGCTGAGCTGTTAATCCAGTTTAGCCAAAGCAAAACACAGTATTTACCAAGCAAAAAGGGCTGGCTCTGGGAACCACACGTGTAATTTGCAGCTTTTGCCCCTGACACCTCTGCTATTCTGCTGCATTCACCGATTTGCCCGCTCAGTTAAGAGTTCACCGATAACTCCCGTGCTCACATGGCTGCAACGCATTAACTCCCGAGCAGGGAAATAAAATAACGGCTCAGTTGCCCATTTCCATCTTTGTTTGACAAGCTCTCCCTCAATCCTGCGGTAAATGTGTCCAGGAGGTGAGCCACACGCCATCAGCCCGGCAATCCCCGCGCTGTCACACAACAAAGGCAGCCAGAAAGGTGCAATTTCTCCCTGAAAACACCTAAAACTCAATTCATTCCAAGTGAAAGTCAGAACGGCTCCAAATTATCCCTTGGCTGAGCTGCAGTTACTCCTCTGACCCCAAATAACAGGTGTTGGAGAGTGTTTTTCTGCTATGAACAGCTCAGCCAACCGCCCCTCGTTTTTGTAGTGTCTCAATACCCCCGTGAAGTGTGAGCTGCGTTAAATCAGAATTTGCTGTCACCTCCATCTCCCGATCCAGCAGATGGGTTGGATTTTGCTGGTTCCTGCAGGCAGTGAGTGGTCAGAGTGGTTTTGTCTGATATTTCCCACCCCACTGGAGGCCCAGGAGGAGGAGGAAGGTTCCTTATCCATCCTGACACCTCCACACGGCTGTTCCCGGCTCGCTGGAGTCTCCTGGGCACCTCTTTCTCTCTCCTGGTAAAGGCCAGCAGCTCCTTCAGGCTGCCAGCCCCAGCATTTGTAATTTGTCTCAGCCCATAGTGCCCAGGCGTGGAGACATGACAGGGTCAGCAAATTCCTGGCTCTGGCATCCTCCAAGCCTTGAAATGAAATATTGCTGCAAAAATCCATTGTTTTCCTGTTTTTCTGGCGTATTTTCCTTGCAAATTCCTAAATCCCCTCTGGATGTTGTACTCTCGCCTGCCTCACTGATGCCATTTTGGTTTTTGCCTTTTTTCCTTATATATTCTCTGTGTTCTCTACACAGATATTTGGAGCTCATTATTGCATCCAGGGCTGGTTTTCCCAGGAGTTTTCCAGGCCCTTTCCCTGGGCAGAAAGACAAAACAAATCCCAGCACCCCTGGGCTCCCTTGGCTCTCCCTGGCTACCAAAGACAGATTTTCATCACCAAAGCCCAGCCAGCACCAAGGGGGCTCCAGAGAAGGGGCTGCACCTGGGGGGGACTCGCATCACCCCTTGTGCTCCTCATTGGTGCTTTTTGGTCAATTCTGCTGATTCCCCAAACTGATCAAATTGTGTGTGCCCCTGTCGGGGGGGGCTTTTGTGGCCACTCTGCCATCCCTGCCCCTGCAGGCTCCAAATAAAGATCCACTTTGATATCCCCTCCTGTGCTGAAACCAGCTCGAGTTTCAGTGCCAGGCTGGGGAAAAGGTCCTGTCCTGGCACCTCTGTGAGCTGTTTCTTGCAGGAGGTGACTTTCTGCTGCTCCTGCTGCTTTAGAATTCAAGTTTTGCCTCTCTCCTTCACAGCCATTCACAATCTGCCATCCTCCGAGCACAGCAGCCCATAAAAACCGCTCAGATGTTCATTTTGCACAAACATCTTTAAACACACTTGCAAAAGCTCTGCGCTGCTGCACTCGAGGGGACACCCTTTTCCTTCTGAAAAACCACGTTCATAGATTGCTGGCATTGAAAGGGAATGAAAACAAACTGTAACTGTGTGTTCCAGTGGTTACTTCCACCACATTTCCCAGGATGAATTGTTCCTTTTAACAGAAGCTGGAATAACAAAACACAGAGCAGGTCACTGCTGTTATTGGGGTGTGCATTTCGGGGGTCAGGACCCCATTACTCTGCACTAACATAAAGCAGGACAATTTCCTGCCCTGAGGTGCCTTTCTTAATGAGGAAGGCAGATGATAGAAGGCAGGGCCAGAGGAGTGAAGCCTGAAGGTCCCCTGACTCCCTGGATCTGCTCCACCAATATCTCAGAGATCCTCATTTCTGTGCTGAGCAAAATTCAGTGTCTCAGGAGCAGAGCAGGGGCCTGACTGTGACATTCACCCAGAGCTCCCCTGCTCAGAGCTCTTTGTGATGCCTCCAAATTGAGCTTTTCTATTTCCCAGCCCCTGCGCTGCTTCAGTGTGGAACTCTCACACTCCCCACGCGCTGGGAGCTCCTGTTCTCCCATCCTGCTCAGACACAACAAATCCTCTCCAGGCTGCACTCAAGGACACCTCATTGGCCCAGGCCCCCAAAGATGGAAATGGAGCCTCTAAAAGGGGGGACAGACTTGGCCTCAATTCCATCATCCCCTGCAATTGGAATTGGAGAATGAACCCTGATCTGGGAATGGATCCAAACTGATCCAAGTGGAGCAAACTGGTGCCCCGGGCTCCATCTTGGCTGTGGCCTCTCCCGGAGAGGCTCTGAGTGCCCGAGGTGTCCCTCTTGAAGGCCCTGCAATAAATCCCCATTTTATTCTCTCAATCCTGTCTGGGGAGCCTCTGCTCAGGCATCATTTGAACAGTTTAGTCCTTTCTCAGCAACCCAATTTACTTTGTTTTTCTTCAGTCCCTTTCAAAATTCCCAGAGCCAGCATCTTCCTGAGACAGAAGACACCACAGGAAGCACATTCAGGTCCTGGTGATGCTGCAGAGAGAGCAGGGCAGGGGCAAATGGCCAATTTCCCAGAGCTGTCCAGCTCATCAGCCCATGAGAAGTCAGGGTTCAGGATCATCACACACGGATGGTTTCATTAAGGTTTTAATTAAGGCCTAATCTGGCCATGCTGCTGTTGATTCATAGAATCATAAACTGAGCTGGAACATCAAATCCAGCTCGTGGCCCTGCGCAGACCCCAAAAAATCCCAGCCTGGGCTTCCCTGGAGCTCTGGGAGCCTGTTCAGATCTCTCTGGGGGAAAATCAGCGGTGGCAGCTAAAGGAAAGACTCCACGGCAATCTCTCTCCCGGCAATTCCTGCACAGCTCTATGATTTGAAAATAAGCCACCAGCTACAAAGCCACCTCCTCTGTGGAGGTGGCACTCTGCAAAACACCCAGGAAAGAACGATTACCAGCGCAGGCAGCTAAGCAGGACTGATAATCCAAGTTTCTCCCATCAAACCTATTTCACAAACTGCAATTTGAAACGTTCTTTACTTCTCAGGCAGCAATTACAATCTTGCATTTAAAAAAAAAGAAAAATTGACGCTGCCAGGAAAAATAATTCGAGAGAGCCAAAAGCAGGAGGAAAATCAGGTGTTTATGGGAGATTTTCAGCACAAAGTCCTGCGGTGGAGGTGGCACCACAGTCAGCAGCGGCTGTGACACTGTAGGAGAGGGAAACATCCCAAAGCTCAGCAGGAGGAGAAGAGAAAGCAAATAAAATGGTTCTGAGAACAACTGGGTCAAAGATTCAGAGCCAAGGGACAAAATGAGAGAAGAAACACAAGAAATGGGAGGTTCAGCACCACCAGGAAGACCCTGAAGGGGCCAAGTCTGGCAGGGATGAGGTTTGGGTTCAGAGCTGTCACACCTAAGAACGCAGCTTCTTCAGAGAGAAATCCTCTCTTGGAACAAAAAAATAATAATAAAAATTACTTCAGAGCATTATTTAACCCAGAAAAATTAATGGAAAATATTGGGCTCGCAGTCACCGTGCGCTGAAATGATCGGCACAATCAGAGTAATTTCTGTGCAGCGCATAATGGCCAGGCAGCGGGCTGAATGTAAAAATCTCCTAATGGACCTGGAGGCTTGTATTCGGGAGACAGCTATTCTCAAATCACTTGTAAACACGATTTCTCCTTTATTTATTTTTTTTACGGCGCCTTCGGTGTGTGAGCGGCCTGCAAATGATTGCGGCGGCTCTGCGGGCGGCGATGTTCTCCCTCATGTTTGCAGCTCCTGATAACATCTACATCTGTAAAACACGGCCTGGCGGGCAGGCACCGGGGCAGGCAGGAATAAGAACCTGAGATAAAGGTGGAGAAGAACCATTTTACATCCTGGCCACACTCTCCAGCACTGGATTAGGGCTAAAAAATAAAAATTTTGCATCATTCTGGTGCCACAGAGCCAACAGAGCTCATCACACCTCAAAGCCAGACTCCACTTTGGCTATGTCTTTGTTGAAATTAATTAAAAAATTAATGTCACAGAGAGGATCACCGCACACAACGTCACCAGAGCAATTTTCCACCTCCTGTTATTGAAGATGCAACAGCTCAGGCTTAAAACTGGAAGGAGAGGCACTCATCTCTTTCACAAAGGAACAGAGTGATGAGAGCCAAAAGATTTCAACCACATTCTGAGCAGAGAGAGCAGCAAAACAAAGCCGTGCTGGAGGGAAAGGCACAGCAGAATTCGTGTGAGGGATTTTCGGGCTTACAGGTGGAATCCGGAGGAGGATGAGGGTAAACACGCAGATCAGCATTGCTAAGCTGAATGAGAATTAAAAAATAGCTCTAAGTGAATAATTGATTCTGGAGATTCCAGGCAAATCCACCACAAAGGCTTCGCTTTTCTGCTTCTGTTTTTTTTTTCCCCTCTCTCTCTTCAGAACAGGAGCACTTAATTTGTGCTGAAGGCAGATCAAGCATGAGGAAGGTTTATAACAATTCCCTGCAAGAGGAGCTCAGCTAAAAAGAGAGGCTGTGATGCCAACGAGCGCTGAGATGGGTCAGGGATGAGAGCTCTGGTTTCATTCTTCCCTTTTGCTGACCTGTATTTAAAAACTAACTCAAAATTATAAAAACTGAAAACAAGTTCAGTCATTATGACAAATTCAGATTTACAGATGTGACTTAATTTTTTGCAAAGCCTTGGGCACAGGGAGATCAACCTTTTGACTGGTGGAGGCAAAACCTCCTCAGCGCCTGATAATGGATATAGAACAGCTTCACCACAATTATTGACTTTTGTCCCTCTAAGCAGCTACCCTGCTCTCATCAGGATTATCAGGAAAAATCCACACCCACAGCAGCTGCAAAACCATGGTGGGCAGAGAGTGAACACTGAAATAAAGTCATTTTTGAGCCCAGCTGGACTGAGGTGCTTCACGTACCACGGTGACCCAAAAAAACCTGTCCTGAGCCTCACCCCGAGCCGATACACAAAACTTGTGCCAAAAAAATAACTTTTAGAAGGCAGCAGGGCAGGGAGGGCTCTGTCTCACAGCAAAAATCCTCTTCCAGGAAGAAAAGGAGCCAGCTGGGCAGTGCCAGGGAGTTTGTGCACCCTGCACATTCCCAGCCACGCTGAACATCCCTTCCAGGCAGAGCTGGAATGAGGATTTCTCTTTGCCTCTCCAATAATCCTACAAAACAGTCTCACACCTACCTGGGGATTTTATCACAGATCCCAAAGCAGCCAGATAGTTTTTTAAATGTCCAGCTCAGCAGCTTATTAATATCAGCCCTGTTTCTGAACGCTGGCTTATCCAAACATCTGTTTAAAGAAACAAGCGTCGTGTATTTGTAACAGCCCTGGGTCTGCCATGCCTTTGGAAGTGCTGGTGAAGGACACCGACAGAGATAATCTATTTATCAAAATCATTTTAAGTGATCTGCAGTACCTGCCCGGTGGCTGACCCACCTTAGAAAGGACCTGCAGATATCAGGAAATGGAGAAAAAAAAATCACCCAGATGAGGGTGTGAAGGTCAGGAACTGAAACACGTCTGTCCTCTGAAACAGGAGAGGACATTTTTTAACTCCTGCCCTCCTCTGAGCCACCTCTCAGCCCCTGGGCAGAAGAGGCTTCAAGGGACATCCAAAGGGTTCCTCCTGCAAACCCTCAAAGAGAAGAGATGAAAAACCAGCCCCTAAATTTCATGAGCCCCCGCTCAGGACAAAGAATTCGAGAGAGCCATAAGCAGGAGGAAAAATCAGGTATTTATGTGAGCCCGTGAAACGGCCCAATGCTCGATGCATTCAACTAAAGAAAACAAACCCAAAGGAAATATTTTCTTAATTTGACCTTCACTTGTGGCTGCAATGTCCAACTGCTGACTTTTCTTTATTTCCACTCCTTTATCTGGTACCAGTTTATCTGCAAGCAGAGATGGATGGATCAGGGCCAGCCCAGAGCTTCCTTTCCAACCAGCCGGGGCTTGGAAAGGTCCAAGAACCTCCACGTTTCTCCAGGTAAATCCTTTCCTGCTGTGACTCCTGGAGGGCTGGCTCACACTCTAAAATATTTCATTTTTGTTTCTCCAAAGACCTTTCCTTCCTGAAGACACCCAGTGTGACCCGGCAGTGGCTGCTCTGCATCACAAGGTGATTTTTTCACAGTCTCCTGTTGCTGAGCTATCCCAATCTTTGTCTCAAACATTCTGCTCTTCTTCCTTTCCCTCCAGCTGCTCATTTTTAATTGGGGAGCTCAAAATCAGGGTCTGGCAGTGCAGCAGAGCTCTGGGGTGAATAAAGACCTGTGGACACTGGGCTGGAGATACCAAACTCAGGTCACTCATGGCCTCATCCCAGGCTCTGCACTAATTCCCAGCCGTCCCATCAACTCCCCGGCATAATCCCACCTGAAGGGATGGTGATACATGAAATTTGTGCTAAAAAAATAACTTTTAGAAGGCAGGGATTTGTTCAGAGAAAAATAACAACCAAACATTTCCACACGTTCTACTTAAAAAGTGATAAACTCCTCTGAAATAAACAGCGCAAAAGAGAACAAACCTGTCAGAGGAATGATATTCCAGTGTATGAGGAGACAAAACGCAGCAACAAACAGATTTGAAGTGGGATTGGATCTGTTTAAAAAACACATTATCTGTCTGCAAAACCGGAATGTGTTTCAGGAAACAAAAGCAGCCTCTTCAATGAATTTTGAGGGAGCAGAAGTTATTAAATGGAACTTCTCACGTGCAGCGAAACTGTGTGTGAACAGCAGGAAGCTTTTCCTTCCTCATTTTCCACTGATTTTTTTTTTGCAATCTCCCCACCCAGCCCAAGATTTCACATTTCAGCCCCAGATCTCAACATTCTGCCAGGGAGTTTCCTTCTTCCAGCGCTGATGCGCTACCAAAAAACAGGAACTTTTTTTTCCAGCTCCCCAGTAATCCCAACACCTTTTTGCCCCTGTATCACCACAGCTGTCCTGATGTGTGGTTGGAATAATTTTTGGTGAGGAAGCCATAACTGGGCAGGAACTGGGAGAGGAATATTCTTCGAGAAATGGAATCCATCTAAAATCTAAAATCCAAAAACTGCAACCCAACCCTCCTTTCCCACTAAACGCTGTCGCAGCCCGGCCACACCAGGCTGGAGCACAAGAACCTGATGGGATCTCCTCTCTGTATTTAAATTTTCTGGAATTACGGCTGATCCTGGTCCCAGTGCTGCACATGATGGAGCAATTTCATGTCAAACAGACCTCCAAGTTCATTCTGCTGGAAACTGCAAAACCCTTGAGAGGTTCTGAGCCTCCCACTGTGACTTCACTCCCCTCTGCGAGCGCCTTGGTGCTGCTGAGGCTCAATCCTGCAGCTCCAGCTGAAGTTTCTATAGAAACTGGAGTTTCTACAGTTCCTAGAGTTTCTCTGTTCTTTTGCAGAGGCCTTGAAGGATCAAGTTTTCCTTTCCTTGCCGTCATTTCTGCGACAGCAGCACTCAGCTGTCCAAGGATGAGCGCAATGATCAGCCCCAGGAAACGCCAGAGCTCCGTTAGTTGGGAATGCAAGCCCAGGGTCCCTCAGCCTGTGCAGTGAGGGATCCGCGGGGCTCCCCCCATGCCTGATGGGTTTTATCTTTTCTTTTCATCCCCTTTTTATCCATTTTTATCCCCTTTCCCCTTCACAAACACTCCCTGTCCCTCAGCCCTACATGTGGAGAACCCTTGGAGGCTGAGATTGAGCTCAGCTTGGGGCTTCTCTGAGGGGAGCAGACGGAACATCCCGAGTGTCTCCAAAGCAGAGGCTCCAGCCTTGCCCGGAGCCTCCTCTCTGCAACAGGTTTGTTCAGCTGGGCTGGAGTCTCCCTTGGGGGGGTCATTAGAATGGGGGACAGTTCCCTCATTTGTTCAGTTCCTGATTGGGGATTTGAGGTCGATCTGCTCATTGCTGAGCTCCATCCAATTGGATCCGCGTTGTAGCCGGGGGTGCTGCTGGGCTGTTCCCACCTGGGCCGAGTTGTGTCCCTGGGATCCCATGAACCCAAGGGAATGCCCTTTGCCCTGCGCTGCTGGGGCTGCCGCGGGTTTGTACCAGCCCTGGAGGCGTCACTCGAGTGCTCCTGTGAGGATTTAGGAGCTGCTGAGCCCCCCAGCTGACCCTCAGCACGGGCACATCTCCACTCAACACTGCAGGAGCACCATGACAGCTCTGCCCCCTTTGCACTGCAGCTGGGGTAATTAGAATTATAAATTATAACTTCTCATGCAAAACAAGGATTAAACAGGAAGTCAAGAAGCTGCTCAGGACTCTGGAAGTTGGAGCAGTTTTCCTTTCCCTGAGCTGATAATCACCTGTGCTCAAGAGGCCGGGCGGGTTCCCCGTGGTCACCTGGTGTCTACCTATCTCTGCTAAGGACAAAATGGTTCCCAGGCAGCATGCACGAGAAAAAAAAAATAGAAAAAAAAAATAAAAATGTACCTCATAATGGTTATTATTGTTTCGTTCTTTCACTTGCGAGAACTCGCATTTTAAGGGAAGGAGAAATTGAGTATCGGGAGATAAGGAACCATTAATGAGCCCTCTGCCTTGGTTTCAATTACACTGTGAAATTAATTTAATGCACTTTAGGAATACAAGAGGTAATCGCTCGCTCTTGGTAAGAGGTTGCAATTTTCTCTAATAAAGTGTCGATATAAATATGTTGCTTTAAGACAGGGAGAACAAGTCAGTTTAATTCGGAAAGAATGGGACGTATTAAAACAAACGCTGCCAAGGAAACCAAACGGCAAAACCTATAAATAACCCCGTCTGAATGAAAACTGTATGGCAGAGAGCTGGTAAATTGGGGTTTAATTATAAACGTTCTTTAAAGAGTGTTTTATGTTAATGAGATGCATCCGAGTGCCTAATGCTGTGAAAGATGACATTAGTCCAGTAATTAATTAAAAAAAAAATAAACAACAAAAAGGAGTAGCCCATGTGAGGAGAGAAGTGGCGAGAGATCTGAGATGAATGGATCTGGAAATAAAGATATTGGGAGGTACAAAAGGTTAAAAATGTTTTGGGGTTCTGAGCATGCTGGCACAGGGGGGGATGGCAGCACAGATAAAAATCACTCTAGGACAGATGGACACAGGGAGCTTTCTGAGGGACCACTCCTGTCACTCCAGCACAGGCTGAGGGGACCCCCACCCTCCCAGGGAGGCACTGAGCGAATAAAATCAGCTCAGGGGATGTTCTGGCCCTGCTGGGACCCTGCTGGCTCTGTTTTAGGGCACTGAAACGCTGATGCCACCCCCTCCTCCCAGCACTGAACAACCCAGCACAAAAGGATTTGTGGTTTTTTTGTTGCCCCCGCAGGAATGAAGTTCATCCGAGCAGGAGCAGCGCAGGGGGAACCCCGCAGAGAGAGCTCCACAGGAGAGCAGGGCTGAGCTGAGCTGAACTGGGCTGAGCTGAGCTGAGCAGGGCTGAAAAAAAGGAGGTTTTTCTTGCTAAAGAGGAGGGAGGAAAACTGGGAAACCTCAAAAACCTTTTTTTTTTTCAGTTGACTAAACCACTTTTTAAAGAGTTCTTTTCTTTTCTCGGTGCCGGGGCAGTGGGACAGAGGAAGCCAATTCCCTGGCAGCTGCTGGAGGAACAGCCCTGAGCAGCTCTCAGGAAATAAAACCACTCAGCTTCTGAGCAGGGGCCTTGAGCAACTCCCAGGACGTGTTCCAGTCCCCCAGAAACACCCACCTAGCTCAGTGCCCTGCCTAATTCCTGCCAAACTCCGATTTTGTGCCCTTGTTCATCCAGCACTCCAAGAGAACTTGCTCAAACACGCCTCAATCCCAATCCTCCTGTCCCTGGTGTAAATCAGAACTCATTTCTCCGGTGTTAACGGAGCTGCTGCAGTGTCAGATGTTCAGGAATGGGAAAATCAGGCCTCTGTTCCAAAACGAACATTTAGGCTGGCACCAGGCGTGCCAGACTATTATTTATTTTTAAAATAGACTATTATTTATTTATTAAACCAGAGTATTTCTTTCCTTGCATCAAAACTAAATACAGGGGTTTTTTATCCTCTGGTACCAACTCAAAGCAGAGCTTTTAATGCTGAGATTAATCCAAAAAAAGGAGGTTTTTTTCCTGATTCCTACCAAAGACACCCCAGTGGCATCCCTGCCATCCCAAAGACATCCCTGGCAGCTCTGCTGATTTTATTCAAGGCAGACTTCAGGTTTTTGCTCATTCCATCCCCAGAAAACACCGATGCAAATGGAGGGGAACACGGGGCAACGCCATTAAGGGAAATCAATACAACAGCAGAGAGGAGACAGCACAGCCACAGGAGGTCACCTGAACACCCCAGCAATCAGCCGTTGATGGGACACGGCGTAATTGGAGTTTTGTGAGCGTCTCTGGGCACTGCTCGCTGCAGAGAGAGGGCAGGAACACAACACCCTCCAGAGCTGCTCCCTCTGTCCATGTGGAATTAATGCAGGTGGGAATGCAGCCTCAGGATTTATGGAAATTGGGAATTACGGCAAAGCTGCTGATGCCTGAGCAGAGGC
>VYZT01012011.1:8784-23353 GCA_013400735.1 Pomatostomus ruficeps
AGGGGACGGGCGGGTGTCCGGGATCCCCCCCTGCGCTGTCCCTGAGGGGCCTGGGGTCCGCCTGTCCTGCCCCGGCAGCCTGAGGGGACTCGGGGGTGCGGGATGGGGCGCCCCGCGTTCCGGGGCCTCCCGAGGCGAGGTGTCCCCGGCTTGGGCTGGACACCGCCCTCGGCCTGGCGACAGCGGGACCCCCTGGCTCACCTGGGGCCGGACAGCCCCGGCAGCTCCCTGGGGAGCCTTTCGGTCCCTTCCCGCTGCCCTGACAGCCCCTCCTTGGCCCTGCTGTCCCCTCAGCCCCTGCTGGGGGCTGTCACCGCAGCCACCACCCCACCTCGGAGCAGGGACCCCGCTCACCCCACCCCGCCTCACCCGGGAGCAGCGATCCCGCTCACCCAGAGCCACAAGGCCACCCCCGCCTTGTCACCCCTCCAGAGGGTGTTCCCCGCTTGTGGAAGCGGTAGGATTTTGTTGTCGAGTCACCCTCCAGCCAGGGCCCATTTTATAAACCCATCCCCTCAGAGCCCCCCTGATCCCGGGGGAGCGGAGCGAGGTGACGGAGAGGAGGAAGTTCTGTGGTGTTTTCCTGCGAGGCTTCGGTTCCCTCCAGAGGCGCCGGGATCCTCCAGCAGCTGCTGCTTCCCTCTGGAGCCCCGGCTGGTCCCACAGGTGGGCTGCACCCAGCGAGGGGCTCCTCCACCGTCTCGGAGATGTATCGCTTCACCCACTGCCGCTGGTCCGTAGGAAATCAGATTTTATCCAGCCATTTCCCGTTATTTGAGCAGAGTAATTTGCCATTTCCTCCGGAGTCCTGTTCCGTGTGAGCTCACTGGCGGGTGCCGGCGGTATCCCGGCTCCTCAGGCGGAGCGGGTGAGCCGAGCTGCGATGTTTAGATACACAAATTACATTCTAATTTGTGGAGATGAACGTAGGATTTCCCGTGGCAATGATTAACAGTTCGGAGGCATGCTGGAAGGAAGCGCTGGGATAACGGGAGTGTCTGATCCGGTGATGGGCTTTTTGGGATAGAGAAAGGGGGGGGGAGAGAGAAAATGGGCGAAGCTCATTTGATCCGCGCCGTGTTTGGCTGCGACTTAATGATCAGATCCTTGGGTAAAGCGGAGGGAAAACTTGCCAGGGAATGTGGTGCCATTCTCAGCTTTGTCTCGCGGAGCGTGTGACAGACGTGTCAGCCCTGACTCCGGGCGTGTTGGGAATTGCACACACGTACACGCGCTGGTGCCTTCCCCGCACGTCCTGCGAGCTGGAGGAGGGAATGCCAATGATGCCGGGTGGAAGCGGAGGAAGCAGCATCCTGGGGAAGTACAGCCCGGGTCCGGCCGGGGAATTGGGCACATCCCTCAGCCTGTGCAGCTGGAGCGCTGCTCCCGGGAAATGTGATGTGTCACCGGTGGGATGAACTCTTCCTTAGCTTCTCTGCGAGGATCTGGAAGCCTCCATGGATCCAAGTGGATCTCTGTGGGATCAGCCGCCTTCTGCTGCCACCCATCCTCATCTCAAAACCATTCCCTCCATCCCCTAGACATCCACCTATTCCTAGAGGATTTCCTGGCTCCTTGCCAGGCTGGTTGACGTTGCGAGTGAGAAATTAAGAGGGCGAAATGCTTCTGGTTTTTTTTTTTTTCACTAGGAAAGAAAAGAAGAAGCTGCCTGTAATAAATTTATTTATTCTATTTATACAACAAAACCTCATTGCCTTGAAAGCTGTGTTTACATCCCAGTGACTGCAGCATTGTGTGGTGACATCAGTCCATGGGGTGACAACTCCAACTGCTACATTTTTCAGCTGGCGAAGGAGGAGGCTCAGGCTTTCCCTGGAACTAAGGCAGAAAGGAGAAAAGTCCTTGCCGCGTTCTAAAAATGGGCTTATGGGTCATTAAAAATATTAACGCTATTTCGAAACGGATCAAACTTTGTCCCAGTTCCTCAGGCCTGGAAACAGGCAGCTGCTTAGCGTCACCCTCCTTTGTTTCACATGAAATAATTTGCTTTTTTGAAGCCCACAGAGCAAATTAGGGTGAGTGTATGGGATTGCCCCTGGTCATAGCTGGGTCGCTGTCACATCCCCGCGAGCTCCTGCAGGGGTGTGTGATGCATCCAGAGCGGGATTTAGCCTTGGGCTCAAGGTCAGCATGAGGCTGTGCCTCATTTAAGGCTCTTCCTGGGACCTCACAACTGCTGCCAGCTGAATGGTTGATGAAAAAAAATCAGAAATAATTTCTTGCTGTGAGTAGTGGACCCTGCCTTTCCCAAAATAAGGTTTGTGAATCCAAATCCTGCTTGGCACGGTGAAGTCCAGCCGGCTCATGAAGGTTTTTAGTGGCTTACACTGATTTTTGTCTGAAGTTCTTCGTGCTTGGCAGTTGCAGATGCTCAGCAGCCTGGTTTCTCTGATCCAGTGAGGTCCTTGATCCCAGTTGCTCCTTAGACAGCACAGACTGGAACAAATCGTGTGAAATCTCGTGTTTCCCATCACGGCCAGTTTTGTGTTGAAATTGGAACGACCCACCCGCCAAGAATTCAGTTTTTAAAACCATAAAAGAGTTTATAGATCCTTCTTGGTGAGGGTTTTAAAACTGGACAGGGGGTTTATGAGAGCTCCTAAAGGGAGCCAGGAAAAGCCAAGGAACTGTTTTGAGGAGAAGGGACTCCTCTCCAGCACAGGGATCATCGCTGCCCCATCTTACACTGCACAACAGTGGGTTAAACTGAGAAGAAAAGGATGTTTTTGGTAGGTTGTTTTTCATTTTAACCACGGTAACATCCTTTCTGATTGTTGTTTGATTTCTGCCCTTTTGTGGTGGATTTTCAGTTTCCACTTCTTGGTGTTTCTTTGTGACTCCGAGTGCTGGGAAACCGACGAGTGAAAGCTGAGAAGTTTCAGACAGAGGGGCCTTCGCACAAAAAGGCAGAAATATTCACAACCAAACGGCTGGCTTGTAAAAGAGAAAAGAAAATGAAGTGCTGGGGCTTGAAAGAAGAGACAAGACAACGTTGCAGGCTGAATGGGATTACAGAATCATGGAATGGGCAGGGATATTTTCCAGTAGATCAGGTTGCTCCAAGCCCCATCCAACCTGGCCTGGAACACATCCAGGGGCAGCCACAGCTGTGCCAGGGCCTCCCCAGGCTCACAGGGAAGAATTTCTTCCCAATATCCCGTCCATCCCTGCCCTGTGGCAGTGGGAAGCCATTCCTTGTGTCCTGTCTCTCCAGGTCCTTGTCCAGAGCCGCAGCAGAGTTGTACAGGGAATTGGAATAACTGGGATCCACCAGATGAGCAGGAGCAAGAGCAGCCTGAATTTTCCTTTTTTTGGGAAAAACCAGGATGGCCTGAGGCTGCTCAAAGTGGTGACAGCGTCCCTTGTCGTGCCTCAGGTCATGTCCATGGCTCCGGCCTTGGCTGCCTCGCTGATTAATGAATGTAGGGAGCAGCGTGTGTGGAGTCGGTTGTGTCTCGCTGCGTTTTCCCTGCTGAGCCCATGGGTGACAAACAGCACACCTGAATATTGTTTAGGGCCTGGCTGATGTTCAGAGGCAGCAGGCTTTATATTATCTCCCCGGGATCGCCGGCTGGAACCTCCTCCAGCGGGGGAAGGAGGCTGGGGCAGGTTGTTGTGCTCTGGGACACACAAAGTGTCCCACGGATCATTTCTGAAAATCACTTCACTCTAGAGAGCCCCCACCTCCTAGAAATCCTGAAATACTCCTATGTGCCATCATTTCAGAAAAAGTGAAGTGTTACAGCAGGAAAAGAATAGAAAATCTCCCAAATAGGGTGGAGGCTCTGGAGAAGGGGCCGAGCTCTGCCAAGCCCATAAAGCGTGTTTAAAGCCCTCTATATACATCAGCATTTTATGCAGAGCATAATTACCTTTCATGTTACATCCTAAAATTTCACGGCATGTTTACCAGATTTTTATTTTCAGGCAATTTTAGCAACAAAGGAGTAAAAATAATTTAATGTCAGGAACGACTAAATCCAATAGTGGTGGTGGAGATGAAGGGAGGCTGTTGCTGACAGAGTGGATGAGGGACCATGCAGAAAATGGGTGCTGGGAAGGAAATGGGAGTTCTGGAAGCGTCCAAGGCCAGGCTGGATGGGGCTTGGAGGAACTTGGGATAGTAGAAGGTGTCCCTGCTCATGAAAGGGGGTGGAATGAGATGTTCTTAAAGTTCTCTTCCAAGCCAAACCATTCTGGGATTCTGTGTTACACCAGAGTTTAGATGTGGGAAAGGGAGCAGGCCCAGGGTTTGCACCTGACAAAGAAATAATGAGTTTTTTGCTATTGTTCTTTCAGCAGTGGTTTGACTAACACAGGTGGGAATGGGAGGTGTCAGCCTTGCCTCTGACTCAGCCATTCCTGATGCGTGAGCTGTCGTGGACGCAGCCACATAACTGTCTAGCCCGACCTCAGACTTCATGAAAAAATTCTAGAAAAACCTCTGATTTGTTTCATTCCCGAGGTAGTCGCCTGCCTGCGTCTCCAAAGCTCGGCCTGGGGATTTGACAGCGGTAGGAATTGCTTCAGAGCCAGCTAAGCACTGGGGCTTCATGTAGTAGGTGTTGTAATTATAAATGTCACATTGGGCTTTGGCATTTGGGGTGTTGTAACAGGCAGGTTTGGTGACCGGTTGTCATCCAAGCTCTCGCTCCTGTCAGCAGTCGTTGGTGTGGGAAGGCCCCAAACCACTCCTGTTATCAGCAGAACCATTCATCCCCGCGTTCCCTCTGCCAGAGGGAGAAGGGGCTGAGCTGGCCACGCTGGAGCTGTGCTGCTGCCGGCTGGGTGACTCAGGGCTGGCAGGAGGAAGGTGCTCTCCACATCCCCACGGCTCCAAAAACAGCAAAGGGTGAGGATGGAGCCTGGCAGCAGCAGCAGCTCAGCTCGCTGCTCCAGCATCCCGGGGTGCAGAGCGGGGTCCTTGCCAGGGGAGTGTGGGAGTGCAGGCTGGATTGGGCAGAGGTGTTTGTTTCACAGCTGGGCAGCTGAGGTGTGGGAGTTTTCTCTGAATTTGGAGAGGGATCCCAAAGGGAGACTGCCCAGCGTGGCCTTTTACAGAATCACACAGTCAGTCAGGTTGGAAAAGATCTCTGAGATCATCAAGTCCCAAATATCACCTTGTCAGCCAGACCATGGCACATCCAATCTTTCCTTAAACACCTCCAGGAACGGTGACTCCACCACGTCCCTGCACAGCTCATTTCTATTTACCTGCCATTCTTGATGAAAGACAGGACTCCTTTTTCCACAACACTTTTCTTCTCCTCTTTCTGATGCCCTGGTGGATCTTCATCCAGGGATTGTCACTGATCCATGGTTTCCACAGATTCACGGCAGCTGTGATTACACCAGTCTGAGGAGGTGCAGGTGATTTCCCGGTTGGGCACCGTAAATTCTGGCTCTGCCTTCCCATTCCCAGCTCACCAGCGCCAGGTGTAAGGGGACAGCATAGCAAGGGTGGGACCTGACAGAGGCAGGGGTGTCATTTGTGAGGGGTTTGGTGGTTCTGCTGTCCTGATGTGCAGCTCCTGGAGTTCCCCTACTTGGATATGAGGTTCTGTGGAGATGGCAAAAATCCCAGCAGAGCAGAGGGAAGGTTGTGTGGCTGTGAGGTCACCTGTGCCCTGGATGCAGGAGGCGCATGGAGAGAGACTCCTTGCACAGTGCCAGGACAAGGGAATGGCTTCCCACTGCCGGGGCAGGGTTAGATGGGATATTAGGAAAAAATTCTCCCTGTGAGGGAGGTGAGGTGCCAGCACAGGGTGCCCAGAGAAGCTCTGGCTGCCCCTGGATCCCTGGAAGTGCCAAGGCCAGGCTGGACGGGGCTGGGAGCACCCTGGCATAGTGGAAGGTGGTGTTATTTGTGTAAAGGTTGAAACTGGGTGGGCTTAAGATTCCTTCCAGCCCAAACCAGTGGGATTCTGTGACACAGAAAGGGTTGGTGAATGTTTGTGTGAGGTTAAACCCAGTTTTGGATGCTTCCTGACCCGCAGGCCAGGAGGAACCTTCCGAGGGCACGATGCAGGGAGGGTGTAAGACAGGGCTTTGCCCAGCCACGCTTCCCTGCTCCACCCTCTGTCTCCCAGAGCACCCCTGTCTAGACACCTTCTGCTGAGGGAATTTGCCAGCTCTCAGCTCCCGGGGTGCATCCTTTGTGCAGAACCAGGGCAGGTTATTGCTGGACAACACCCTGTTCTGACTCTCCGGTGCCCGGGCGTTGCTTCTGTGCTTTATTCCCCTCAGACGCCAAGCTCTGCGCCAGCCTGTGTGGAGAGAAGAGGATTCCTGGTGCATGCTCGGAGCTCCCCGCCCCTCCCAGCCTCCTCAGCTGTCGTGTGGCACAGGGAGTTCAGCACAGACACACAGAGCAGGGCTGGTGTGCCAGCAGCAGCCGGGCTGAACGCGCTGCTCGCTCGGGGAAATGCTTGGGAAGGGGTGCCTGTGTTCCCCAGAGCCGTGCTGGGGGGCAGATAAGCTTCCTGGAAGCTGCAGCTCTCTGGAGAACATCCAGAGGGATGGATGGAGGCTGACTGCAGGCTCTGTTCGGGGCTTGGCTCGTGGTGCTGTCAGTGGCAGCGTGATACGTTTGGGATTAAACTCCAGAAAACCCACACAGATATCACTGCTGGTCCAACCGATCCCCTGAGAGCTGCTGATAAGCGCCTGACACAGCTGATAGGGGGATCCTCCGTTCCAAGGAAATAACTGCAAGTTAAAGCTCCCATCAAACCTCGATTTTCTCTCCTTGGTAGTTTGCTTTCCATGCAGTGGCTTGGTTTGAATGCCCTCAGAACGGCAGCGCTGCCTGACATTGGTGTATTTGTGTGTGTGACATCTGAGCTGGGGTTGTGCCTGGAGAAGAGAAAGCTTCAGGGACACCCCTCTGTGGCCTTCCAGTGCTTGGAAGCGGTTTATGAAAAAGGAGGGCAACTTTTTACATGGGCAGATAGTGGTAGGACAAGGGGAGATGGATTTAAACTGAAAGAGGAGAGATCAGATTAGATATGAGGAAGAAATCCTTGGCTGTGAGGGCGGCGAGCCCTGGCATAGGGTGCCCAGAGAAGCTGTGGCTGCCCCTGGATCCCTGGAAGTGTCCCAGGATAGTCTGGACAGGGCTTGGAACAGCCTGGGATGGTGGAAACTGTCTCTGCCCATGGCAGGGGGTGGCACTGAATGGGCTTTAAGGTGATTTCGAATCCAAACCGTTCTGGAATTCTGTGATTCCAGCACGGGAATTGGAGCCCCTGCTTCCCACAGGCACTGCTTGGATAGCTGAGACTCCTGGGATCCAGCAGAGCTGAGAGCAGGGCTGGCGAATTGTCTTCCTCGGGCTGTGCTTGCACAGATGCTGGGCCGGGGCTGTTTTATTCTCTGGAATGAAACGTGTTCATTGTGCAGGCTCGGTGGAGGACCAGGCTGGTTCCTTCCCGGGACTCTGGGAAGCAGTCAGCATTTCTGTGACCTGTTCTTCCATGGCTGGGGGGGAACAGGCTTCGGCAAGCACTCTCCAAACATTGCATAATTAGCGGCACGCCATTTACTTAATTTATTCTTCTCTAGGAGTTAAACACACTAGACGCGTCTGCCAGTCTGCACGCAGGCACAACGTGAAATATGCTGATTTAATTTAATTAATTTAGTCAAAAGCGACTCTCGGGCCAGTTAGAGAATTCTTGGCTTTTTTTAATGCCGTCTGGCAGCCCAGTAAGTAGGAACGCAAATCCTGAGCCCCCTCCCCTTCCCGCTTGGAATCGCCATATGGAAAAGAGCCGTGCCTTCCACCCCGCTCCAGAGGCATGGAAATGAGCTGTTACGAAATGGGGAGAAGGAGCCGGATCCTGACAATTTCTGAATGAGCAGCTGGAGAATTGACGTAATTGCAGGGCGCCGGGAGAAAGGAGGAGCCGGCTCCGAACAGGAGTGAAAACAAGAGTGTGTTTAGCAAAGCTGAGCTCTCCTTCCTTTCCTTTTTTTGGCCGGATGAGGTTTTGCCGCTGCCAGGTACAGCTTCCTTCAGAGCAAATAAACTCATTTATGGCCAGAAAGACCAGTTAAAATAATTGATTTCCAGTAGTGCGCAGCCTTTTTTTTTATAAAATAATCCCTGGCTCTCCAGTGGGGCAGATAATCTAATAAACAGAACCTGGGAGTTTCATCACGTGGAAATATGAAATATGAAAATAAATATGAAAAAGATCATATTGTCTGCAGATGGCCTACGTGGAAGAAGCAGAGACAGGGATGAAATGAATTCAGAGACCTGCTTAATATCATCCCTTTTTCCTGCTGTCTCCAAGGAACTGGGAAATCACCACATCCTGCTCATAACGCTTTGTGTTGTGCAAACAGCCTGGTTTTCCTGGTGCTCAGGTGATGGAAACAAGGATGCAGAATGAGTAAAAACATAAATAATGGAATCCTGGAATGGTTTGGGTTGGAAGGGACTTTAAAGCTCATCCAGTTCCACCCCTGCCATGGGCAGGGACACCTTCCATTGTCCCAGGCTGCTCCAAACCCCGTCCAGCCTGGCCTTGGGCACTGCCAGGGATCCAGGGGCAGCCACAGCTGCTCTGGGAATTCTATTCCAGGGCCTCCCCACCCTCCCAGCCAGGAATTCCTTCCCAATATCCAACCTAAATCTCCCCTTTTCCAACTTAAAGCCATTCCCTGTGTCCTGTCCCTCCAACCCTTGTCCCCAGTCCCTCTCCAGCTCTCCTGGAGCCCCTTCAGGCCCTGGCAGGGGCTCTGAGCTCTCCCTGGATCCTTCCCTTCTCCAGGGGAACATTCCCAGCTCTCCCAGCCTGGCTCCAGAGCAGAGGGGCTCCAGCCAATGTGCTGGTCCCAGTTCCCTCTGTCTGCAGCCCTGGGAGTGGGATTTGTCTGCTCTGGGAGGGTGGCACAGCTGTTGCACCCTGATGGCCGAGTTAGAGTCAGAAATATTTAAATTTAATTTGATTTACAAATCTTTTCCTGCCCCCGCCATGAGTCACATCCTATCCAAGGATCTCTGTCTCCACTGTCCTTTCTGTGCAGCTGGAAGAAGAAAATAAAAATTGGAGTGGGATAGCTGAGCAGGGCTTTGGGAAACACCGCAGGAGAGGAGGCATTTCCTATCCCTTATATGGCCCTTGCAGCTTGACAGGGCTTGAAATGAGGACACAATCCTGTGGCCCTTTGGCACCTGGCCATCCTTACCTGTTGGGAATTCCTGAATGCTGGAAAAGGCGTTTGGTGTGTGCCAGCTCCCAGCCACCTTCATTTGGCAATGCATCCCTGGATCCGGGCTCCGTGGATTTGAAATTGGAAGGATTTTTTTCTTTCCCTGGAGGCCCCTAAGCAGTGCCTGGTGCTGGAGGGGGTTTTAGTGCCGCAGTCTGGTGGAGAATCTCGCTTTTCACAGCGTTTGGGATTTTTGTCGAGCTAAAAAACCTCCGAGCATTGGGAAGAAAAGATCTTTGTGTTTCGGCCGTGAGCAAAGAAAGCTCGCAGTCTATGTCCGAGAGCCACCCGAAATCCCCTGGCAACCGGGCTTAACGATCCTGGGATCGTGGGGAATCACAAAAGTGCTGCTGGTATTTAAAATACGGAGTTTACTGCTGGAGGCTTCTTTGCAGAGAGGCCCGGAATGGGCAAATCCTATTCCTCTTCTCTTTTAGCCTGTGCACACACCGGCCTCGTGCTTTGAAACAGCTCAAAACCGGGTCCCCGAGGTCAGGGGCTGACACAGACACCGAGGAGGTTTAGCTGGAGGCAAAGTTTGGGAAATTACAGCCTGAGCCGGCAAACCAGGAAGTTTTTGTCGGAATGTGGGGGGAACTTTCCAGGAGGTTTCACGTGGCCGTAGGTGAGCTGACAGCACATCAATCACCTCCGGCATCTCTTCCCCGCGCTGGAAAGTTTGGAGAGAGCAGGAAAGGAAAATTACTGGAGCCAGCCTGCTCTTTGCAAATCCCAGGGCTGCAGGTCTTAAAATGCATCCAGGTCCTGTGGGACCCTCCTGTGCCATCCCTCCACAGCCCAGGCAGCAGCTCCGTAGGGAATTTTTCAATTTCCAAGTGGGAAAGCGGGCAGTGCCTTTCCACTTGGGAGTGGGGAAGCGGCTTTTATCAGGATGGGCTTGTGCCTGCCTGGCCTGGTTCCTGCTGGGAGCATCCCGGGGGATGCTGACGGCAGGAACAGCGGATTGCACTTGGACCATCAGCTCGGGCTGCAGACGGAGCGGGAATGCGTTGGTACAGGAGCAGGAGTGGCACAGGATACACAAAGGCAGTGTCCTTTGATGGAGATGTGAGATCCATGGACACCTCAGCTGGAGAGCTGCTCCCATTTCTGAGTCAGCTCAGGAGGGACCTGGTGGGGAATGTCCAGAGGGCAGATCCCTGGTGGGGAGTGTCCAGAGGAGAACAGATCCCTGGTGGGGAGTGTCCAGAGGGCAGATCCCTGGTGGGGAGTGTCCAGAGGAGAGCAGATCCCTGGTGTGGAGTGTCCAGAGGAGAACAGATCCCTGGTGGGGAGTGTCCAGAGGGCAGATCCCTGGTGGGGAGTGTCCAGAGGAGAGCAGGTCCCTGGTGGGGAATGTCCAGAGGAGGGCAGATCCCTGGTGGGGAGTGTCCAGAGGGCAGATCCCTGGATAACGTGGTAGAAGAGATGATCAGGAGGTTTGGATTTCCCTTTTCCAGCAGAGAAAAGGCTGAGGGAGGTGTTATGGCAGGCACTGTTTATGCAGGAAGTTGTAGGGATCTGTTTTCTGTGTAGGATAAAATCCAATGGATGTGTTTTCCAAGGGAGATTCCAGCAGGGAACGCTCTGCCTATGTGAAGCACGGGATCAGATGATCCCAAAATGTTATGGAGTCTCCACTGGGGTGTCCGAGGCCAGGTCCAGCAGATCTGCCCTGGAGAATGCTGTTTTGGGATGGATAATGGAGTTTTTGGGATGGATAATTGAGTTTTTGGGATGGATAATTGAGTTTTCGTGCCTCTCACCGCCTCTGTCGGTGACTCCTCGCTGTGCAGAGGCAGGCAGCAAACAGCTCCCGTTCTCCCCGTTCCCACAGGCAGCTTTGCAGACAAGACCTACGAGTGGAGCTCCGAGGAGGAGGAGTCCGTGAGGAAGGCAGGGCCGGTGCAGGTGCTCATTGTCAAAGATGACCACTCCTTCGAGCTGGACGAGGCCGCCCTGAACCGCATCCTCCTCTCCGAGGCTGTCCGGGACAAGGAGGTGGTGGCCGTGTCCGTGGCTGGAGCCTTCCGGAAAGGCAAATCCTTCCTGATGGATTTCATGCTGCGCTACATGTACAACAAGGTGAGGCTGCAGCTCCGGGGCCCTTCCCGGGCCGTGGTGTTCCTCGCTGCTCCCGTGTGCTGGACAGGACTTGGTGCCCCAGGAAGGCTCAGCCTCTCATGAGGAGCTTCACCAAATAAACCAGGGCAGATCCTCCACAGGAAGAAATCTCTCGTGGATTCTTGATTGTGGAGCAGGGGCGTTCACATCTGCTGCCCTGAATCACAAAATCATTTAGGAAAATCCCTTTAAGATCATTGAATCCAGCAACACCATATTCACCACTAATCCATACCCCAGGTGTCACATCCGTGTCTTTTGAACATTTCCAGGTATGGGGACTCCACCGCTGCCTGTTCCAATATGTGACCACCCTCCCAGTGAAAAAATTTTTCCCAATGTCCAACTCAAACCTTCCCTGGTGTAACTTCAGATTGTTTCCTCTTTTCCTGCTGCTTGTTCCTTCAGAGCAGAGCCTGATTCCCACCCGGCTGCCCCCTCCTGCCAGGGAGTTGTGCAGAGCCAGAAGGGTCCCCTGAGTCTCTTTTTCTCCAGGCTGAGCCCCTTTCCCAGCTCCCTCAGTGCTCCAGCCCCTTCCCAGCTCTGTTCCTTTCTCCAGAAACGCTCCAGTCCCTCAGGGTCTTCTTGTGAGGGGCCCAAAACTGACCCCAGGATTTGAGGTGCCTGGACAGTAAAGGAAGGAACAAAAAACCTCCCTTTTGGGGTTCTTAACCTCTTACCCTTTTTGTAAGGAACCCTTTTGAGCACAGGGGAAAGGTGTAAACCCAAAGTGAGACGAGAACTCCAGCAACTCCCTCTGTTCCTCCCTGCAGGAAGCCGTGGACTGGGTCGGGGATTACAACGAGCCCCTGACCGGGTTCTCCTGGAGGGGCGGCTCGGAGCGGGAGACGACCGGGATCCAGATCTGGAGCGAGGTGTTCCTGGTGGACAAGCCCGATGGCACCAAGGTCTGTCTGTGTGTCTCTGTTGCTGCCAGCTCATTTTCCTCTTCCAGCTTTTGGGATTCTCCTGCCTTTTTTCGGGTGTCTGTGCAAGTTCAGGGAAGGTTTTCAATGTCCCTAATTTAGCATGGATGGGTTTTACACAGTGAGGTGATGTCCAGTGTCACTCTAAGTGTCCCTCTGGCACCCCAGAGTTTATTTCTGTACCATTCCCAGAGATCTCGGCTCTCCTGTCCTTGCAAACCGCTGCCCTTTCCTAGAACAGTTGTAAAGTGGAATTTCTTCATTCAGAGTCGCCGCAGTGGATTTGCAGCATCCAGGAATATTTGCATTTATCTGCCCTTTAACTCAGAGTGTGGCACCACAGCGACACCGAGTCACTCGGGGTGTGATTCCTGACGCTGGCTGAGGGTGTTTGGGGAGGGAGGTGCAGACTCAGAGCCTCCCCTGCAGACAGGAGGTGTTTGAGGAGCACAACAGTTCCCCCAGTGCCTCGTGGAGCGTTAACTGTGCCGCTGCTGGGGTCACCCCGCTGTCAGGAGCGCCTGGGGATGTCCTTTTCCTCTGCCCCCCCAGCTGAGAGGCTGAGGGAGAAGCGGGGAGGCTCCCAGCGCTGCAACCCCGCTGCTGGGTGCGCTGACCTGCAGCTCCGTGCCCCGCAGGTGGCCGTGCTGCTGATGGACACGCAGGGCACCTTCGACAGCCAGTCCACCCTGCGGGACTCGGCCACCGTGTTCGCCCTCAGCACCATGATCAGCTCCATCCAGGTAAGGAACCTGCAGGAGTTCGCTGCCCTTCCTGCCACCCTGCCGTGTCCCCACGGGGATGTCACAGGTTTTAGCCACCCCAGCCACGTGTCAGCCCCGAGGACAGGCTGTTCTCAGTGACCTGAAGCTGATTTTTTATTTAAATACAGGTTTATAACTTGTCCCAGAACGTGCAGGAGGATGATCTGCAGCACTTGCAGGTAAGGGAAGCTTCAGGGTGACCGAATTGTGGCCTTGCAAGGACCAACAGGAAGGATGAGGTGATTTACAAGGGTTGGAGTGACAGGACACAGGGAATGGCTTCCCACTGCTGGAGGGCGGGGATGGATGGGATATCGGGAAGGAATTCCTGCCTGGGAGGCACTGAAATGAGTTTCCCAGAGAAGCTGTGGCTGTCTCATCCCTGGAAGTGTCCAAGGCCAGGCTGGATGGGGCTTGGAGCAACCTGGGATAGTTCAAGATGTCCCTGTCCCTGGGTGGGATTTAAGGTCCCTCCCAACCCAAACCATCCTGGGATTTTATTCTGTGATTGTGAATTATCAGCCTGGATGTTGGCTCAATACAGGTGACCCCCTAAGGGTGGTTCCAGCCTTTTCTGTTGGAGACAAGCACCTAATGGGATTTTTGTGGCACAGATTCCTGCCCATTTCCTGGAATTACCTCCTGCTTTCTCTTCTGTTCAGGTGATTGATTAATTGATTAATTAGGTGGGTTTTTCCAGGAGCTTAAGGAAAGAAAAGCGAAAGTCCAGCTGAAAAAATCAGCATTTGAAGACTTCTGAATTATTTCAGCCCATAAATATTATTAACAATAACACTTCTTTAACACCGAATTTATTCAGCGCAGCTCCGATCTTTCAGTTTGGATTTTAAGCCACGACTGTTTAACAAGTTGACCCATTTTTTAGGCATCTGTGAAACACATTATTGTGCCTTCAGTCAGAAATTAGAGTGGAGGGAGACTGGAGAGGCTTCAAATCTTGCTGGTAGGCTGATTTTAGAGTTTTTGCACAGCAGGGGTTGGTGCAGGGAAAGTGCTTATTTCTGAATTGATTTCCGCTCGTTCCTGGAGCGTTTAGAGGGAGCAGAGCTCCAGCAGCCCCCTGGAGCACGTGAAGTTCCTGGTTGGTGTGAAAGCAGCAGCAAGCAGCTGATCTGAGCCGTTTTCCACAGATTTGGCAGCCAAAAGCTCCAGGCTGGGATCTCTCACACGAGAGCTCAGCGGGGTGATGGTCCCTAAGAGCTTCTGGAGTGGGAACTGGGAGCCCTCAGCCTCTTTGTGTCCAGCTCTGCTCGTGGTGCTGTCAGTCCCCAGCCATGAATGTCCTTTAGTGCTTCACAGGATCATGGAATTCCCTCAAAGAACCCATAAATGTCCCTTAGTGCTTCACAGGATCATGGAATTCCCTCAAAGAACCCATAAATGTCCCTTAGTGCTTCACAGGATCATGGAATTCCCTCAAGGAACCCATAAATGTCCCTTAGTGCTTCACAGGTTCGTGGAATTCCCCCAGGGAACCCATGAATGTCCCTT